>CAJNOP010001862.1:0-22921 GCA_905250075.1 Rotaria sp. Silwood1 | reverse complement strand
TAATATAATGTTGATATGATCATATATTACATTACTGAAAAAAAAAAAGATGTTGAATCATGAAAATTATATTTTCATTTGCATATAGAATTCAAAAAACATCTTGACAAATTTTATCTATTATAAAACATAATGTATTCTGTAACAATAGTTAGTGATTTGTAATACTTTCACATCTCTTGGTAACCTCAAATATTGTTGAATTTTAGAACTAAATAAGTTGTATTATGGTTCATAATATTCGAGAACTTCCATATTCAATGTAATTAGCTTTGCTAAGTAATACCTATCTCAGAGTTTGCTCCATCCTGCCAATATTATCGAAATATTTGTTGACTTTGAAAGGTGATGCTTAGATTGAATATATTAATTGTCAAGATCTAAACGTTTGACATACATTACCTCAGTCATTTGAGAAATTCAGTAAATATTAGTCAGTTGTTTTTTGTTAAATACTGTCGTCAGCATGATTCAAGGACAATGTATGATGATATCAAAAGAAATTTGATCATTTATCTAAAACTTATATAATCGTCAAATAAAAAACATCTCATTTCAGAAAACAAAATGCAACAAGAAAACAATAATAATTCATGTTTTGAATGGATTCAATTATTCATAACAATTTCTATTCCTGTCGCTATTGGTGTTTATACGATATTAGAAAGTAAGCGTGATTTTGCAATAGAAACTCATAATCGTAAACAAGACCTTTATATAGCCGATGATCAACAAAAAGATTTAATTCTTCATGAATGTCAAAAAACATTAAGTAAATTAATTGAAAAATATGGTACAAAACTTAATAAAAGTTCATCCGCTTCAATTGTTGCTCGTTTTACAACACTTTCAGCATTAAATCGTCTTGATTCTAATCGACGAAATTTTCTCGTTCGTTTATTATATGAAGCTAAATTAATCACATATCGATCAGATGATTATCAACCACCAGTTTCACTTCAATCTGCTAATTTAACTGATTTAAATTTAATTGATGATGACTCTGAACAAAGAATATTAGTTCATCTTTCATTGGAAGGTACGATTATGACAAGAGCTGATTTTCATGAAATTAATATCCGTGGTGCAAGATTTCGAGATGCTATACTTATTAATGCTGATTTTTCTTGGACTTGGAATAGTCCAACATTCGATGATGAGATGAATACTTTTAAATATAATTCTTCAAAATTGTTTTTCGACAATGCAAATTTAACATCTGCTTCATTTTTTTCTGCTACATATGATAATGTTGATTTTACTCGTGTGATAATGATTCATGCTAATTTACATATGTTTTTCTGTGTCAATTGTTTATTTGATTCTGTTACTATGATTGAAGTAAATCTAGAAAATGCAGCTATTGAAAATTCTTCATTTATGTTTGCAAAACTTGACTATGCTAATTTATATCGATCAAAATTTGGTCTAAATGTTGATTTTTATGAGACGATTATGAATAATGTTAATGGTGCTTATACTAATTTTACAAAATGTGCATTAACTAAAACTAAATTAATGAATTCAATATTTGATTATGGTGTATTTATTGATAGTACCTTTTCATATGCATATATGTATAAAGTATCAATGAAATATTGTAGAGTAATCAATGGAAATTTTACGGGTGCAGATTTAAGTTATAGTGATTGGAGATATGCTCATTGTGAACGATGTATATTTAATCAAGCAAATTTGACAAATGCTAATTTATTTGGTGCAACATTTATTAAGAGTGATTTTCGATATTCTGAGATTGTGGAAAAACAATTATTACAAACTGCTTCTCTAGAATGGTCAATGCTTTCTATATGAAATGCATTTAATTACAAATGAAATTTTTGTAATATATTGATATGTTTTATATTGTAAATAATTTTTAATTTAGTTTTTGTTCATTTATAAATACTTAATGATGATCATAATCTTGAGTTAGTAAAACTTGAGATGTCGTATGTTTTTTCAAATCTGTGATGTGATTTAGTTTTTTTATGTTATATGGAATCTAGAAAAATTATACTTCGAACTATTTTTATATTTTACTGAATTGTATGTCTAACAGAATCAGAAAACAATGATCTATCTATTCTTCTTATTGACATACTATGGTGTCAGCTCATAATCCCGTATTTTTTGCAATGAATAGAATGATCTACCAAGATAAAAGTATCTTAAATCATTGTGAATCTGAAGAACTGGTAAATTATTCTAAAATTTCTCTTTCATACGGTATTAATGTCGGATTTTTATTTAAATGTCTTCTATTGTTTTTCAAATAATTTTTTATCGTTTCAAGCTATGTAGCTCAGGTTGTGATCATTCGAAAGAGCAACCTTGGAAATAACGATCCATATGAAATTTATTACGTTCAAAAATCTTCCTGATGATTATTTTTCAAGCTGATTTCGTTTTCTTTTTGTTGTCTATCTTCACAAGTTTTCATGATGATTTAACATTAAATTATGCCAAATTGTAGCTCAAATCTCATTGTACTTGTTGTAAAAATGTCACAACTTTTTATGGACGTCTTGACTTCTTTATTTGGTTATAGATTGTGCTCAAAACATGTTGTTTTTACCACAAATTCAATACGGTTTGGTCTAGAATTTGGCATAATTTCATATGAATCATCATGAAAACTCATGAAGATAGACAACAACAAAAAAACGAAATCAATTTGGAAATAATAATCAGAAAGGATTTTTTTAACGTAGGAAATTTCATAGGAACCGACGTTTCCAAGATTGCTCTTTCGAATTATTACAACCCGAATTACATAGTTTAAAACGATAAAAACTTGTACGATAAATAATGGAGGACATTCTAATAAAAATCCGACATTCGTTTCATTCTCAATTTTATTTAAATATTTATTCATGATTATTTCAGCCCTGTGCATTCCTTGACAAAACCTAGAAGTATCTTTGTGGATCCATAATCCGAAGAATTCGAGTATTTATCGTTTGCAGAATCTCTCATAGTGGAACATGTTCCTATTGAGCATTTCTTCAAGCTCGTGCTTTTGATATTTTTTTTTGCATTAAGAATGCAATATCCTACCAGGATCTTTACAAGAATGATAGAAAGGATTCTTTCGAGTTTTTATCAGATTTTGTCGACACCTATTCGATATCCTATTAAAGTTTCTGTCAGGAATCATAGCTATATCAGACAGAAATTTTCCTAAGAATAGAACAAGATGAGTAAGAATTCTGAATTGTTAAATTCTACTAAATTTTGATCAGGATTCTGTTTCAATTGCCATTTATGTTTGTCTTTTGGGAATATTTTCTGGACTTTTCTAGAACCAGCGTTTCTAGTCTTGAAAAAAATAATAGCAATCTTGATGAGACAATACAGAGATGTAGTTAAAATTTTTGCAGATTTATGTTTAGACTATACCACACTTTGATATTCGAGGTCTTATCAAGAATTTAACCGATTCCATTAAGGATCTTAACAATAACAGACAAACTAGTTTCATCAGGCTTTTAGCTAGCTTTTGTTGAGGATTTGTTCAAAATTTTTATGAATTCAATATCATCTGACATTTAGGGAACAAAATTTATTATCTGTCCGATTTTATACAAGATAAAATTTGAATCATTATTATATTACAGTGTTAATATCAGATTCGTTGTTGCACTGAGTTTTTTTTTTTATAAAATTACTATTTTTAGTGACAATGAAAGCTTTCAGTAAAACTATTCTCAGTTTTATTTAACCGTTAAAAAAAACAAGGTTATCTAGACATTTTTTAAACTCGATTGGAGAACATGTCACAGCAGAAGTTTGTCAATTCAGAGTAATATTTTGAATTGAAATATTCCATATTTCAAATGTTTCTCGGGATAATTTGTGTTAACACAAAAATTCAACTACAAGTTAACGCTTCAGAGAGGATTAAGATATTGAAGATTCATTTTAATTATATGTAATAACATCGTACAGTATACTCGGCATGCTGATCGGTTCGTGAACTGAAGATCTACACATCAATAATCAGAGTTAATTTTACTTCTGTTGTGTTTAGAAAATCTTGCAAAGATCGTTTGAAGATATCTTATGGCGCACTCACAGAAGTCTAGTTTCCTTCTTTAACATACAACCAGTGGCTTTTATTTTAATTTAGAAATGTGTGAAGTTCTGTCAAGCTCTAGAAATCTCGAGACTACAAACTGTTTTCAGGCGTTTGTCGTATCCTAGAGAAAACGGACGAATCTGCGCCAGGTTCTCATTAGGTCTATAACAGATCTTTTATGGAAACACCAAAGATTTTCTAACTACTCATGATATGCATAGTAATTGAACCCACACAGGACTAAACAAACAAGCACGCAAAGATCTTATGGGTGTGGGATGGTCCATAGGGAAGATTCGGGAGTTTTTCAGAGATTTCAACACCAGCATCTATCCATCATCACGGGTGTGGGTGTGAGTGTGGATTAAAGTGAGTTCGTGTCACAGTTAATAACATGAACATTTACAAACATTCACGACACTATCATCTTCATCCATCCACACCCAAACTTGAGACCCTCTTATAACTAGACCCACACATATATTGCCATTAGTTATGTTGAATAAGTAACGAGAAATATGAGATAGTAAAATAGAAAAATCATAGCATTCGATTATTTTCTAATACAGTAATTAATTTTTGAATTACTTCAACATCAATTGTGTTATTGTTTAGATTTAATTGTGTGAGTGTCTGTGGTTATTGATGTAAATAAATTAAAAATTAATGAATGCAATATTTATCTTACACGATTTATCGTTAATGCATCAAATAAATATTCAGCTCCTAAGTCATATATTTGACTTCCACATAGATCCAGCTGTCTGAGTGTCTATGTAAAATGATAAACATATAAATATATGAATAAATAAATCAACTAATTATTATACTCTGTTATTTTTTAATGCATCAGCTAAATATTGTGCTCCTTGATTACCCATTTCATTCCATGCAAAGTTCAAACTTGTAAGCGTCTGTATCAAATGATAACAATCAATAATAAACAGATGAATAGAGTATTTATTTTACTTCATTGCTTTTTAATGCAATAGCTACATATTGCACTCCTGAAGATCTGATTGCATTGGATTGAAAATTTATAGTTGTGAGTGTCTGTCAAATGTTCACTGTAATATATACTCAGATCAATGATTTAAACGTCTGGATTCATGAGTTTCCCACGGTATCTCTCAGAAATGACGCCATTTCTGACCGAAAATGATAGAAACTAGGGACTAGAAAGCAGGAATCCGATGATCATATCTAGTTGCTGGTTCTGACCAATTACAGTTGATTTCGACAAGCACTGGATGAATTCGATCAACAGAGTGGATTCCTAACCTCAAGTGCCTACCATCGTCGAAGTTTTCTAGAGGGAACTAGTCGTGTCTCATTCATTTGGATAGCTCAGATAATAAGTATCTCACTTGATTAGTATGCAATGCAGTTGCTAGATATTGTGCTCCTTGATCACCAATATTATTCCATCCGAGACTCAGAGTCGTCAATCCCTAAGATGATTGATTAGTATAGATCAAATTGTATATAGAACAAGTCTCACATGGTTATCTAGTAATGCATCACCTAGATATTTTGCTCCTTCAGCCCCAATATCATTTCTTTCAAGATTTAAGGTGGTAAGTGTCTGTGTCGAATGATAAACAATAAATATGAAATATTGATATATAGAAGTATATTCACTCGATTAAAATATAATTCACTAGCTAAATATTTTACTTCTTCAAAACCCATTTCGTTTTTTGCAAGATTCAGTATTAAAAGTGTCTATAATGAACAGTAAAAATAAAAATGAATTTCGAGTCTACACAATTAATTTCACCTGATTATGTTGTAATCCATCAGCTAAATATTTGGCTCCATCGACGTTAATTATATTTGATACGAGACTTAATGATGTAAGTGTCTATTTAGAATAATTAAATTCAATAGAAAATAGATAAGTAAAGTAAATATCTTACTTTATTCTTTGATAATGCATGAGCTAGATGTTTAATTCCTTCTGCATCGATTAAATTTTCACAAAGATTCAGTGTTGTAAGTGCCTATATGTTAAATATTAATAATAGACATTAAATAGATGATTATTGTTATTTTCTCACTTGATTGTTCTGCAATGCATTTGCTAAGTATTGTGTTCCTTTTGAGCCAATACTATTTCCTTCAAGACCCAGTGTCATCAGTGTCTATATAAGTAATAAAAAAACTACATATCACATAGATATTGATAGAGAAAATCTCAAATACATTTTTTGATTATCATATGATCTTAAGTTAATGCCAACAACAAAACTATGAGTAATGACAATAAGATTATTTATATTAGGAGAGAGATGTTTTTCTATTAGTCTATATCTATAGATATTGAAATATTTTTTCTATAATATTTTATGAATATCGATTTAGACAATGATCTAGATGGCAAACAACACAATCAGGATTGCCATATAGTTATTTTAGCTGTAAACAACAGTGTTTCACTGTCATAATACGTACTACATCGTTTAATAGAAAAATACTAAAAGACAATTGCACATTATCTTTGTTATCCATTATGATTAGTCAGTATATAGATGTATATGAATGAGAATACTGGATGAAAACCTCTTTCATATTCGTGTAGTCTAAGTATCATCCAGCACTTTTTTTCATAATCCATTAGTTTTTCATTTATTGGAATGTTTTCTATTATTCATCTTTAATTCAGTAAACTTCTCTATTTTCGATAAAGTAACTTTCATTTGACTCGTTTCTTCTTGGTTATATCAATGAAAAAACAATCAAAACACATCGGTAAAGTAGAAATATTTATCGTCTAAAACTATGAGAACATTTTTCACTTAATTGATCAATTACTGCTCAACATTATTATTTGAATATAAAACATGACTCTTAGTAGGTAAATACAAATCAAAATATAACTTTATCGATCTAGATTTCTTTGCAATAATTTATCTCACTTGATTAGTTTCCAATGCATCAGCTAACCATTTTGCTCCATTAGGACCAATATTGTTCCATCGAAGATTTAGTGTTCTAAGCGTCTGTATTCAATAAAAAAAACAAAGATGAAATTAATAATTCAAAATCCTATCTTACATTGTTTTTAGTTAATGCCATACTCAAATGTTTTGCTCCTGTAGGACCAATATCATTACATATAAGAATAAGAGTTGTGAGTGTCTGAATAGATATGAGTGATCATGAAATATTTCACAATAAATCAAAGTATTTTACTTGATTTCTTTCTAGTGAATCAGCTAGATATTTTGTTCCTTCAGGACCGATTTTGTTGACTTCCAAGTTTAGGGTTGTTAGTGTCTATATTGAATGATCAATATGAAATAATAAAGATTTTTATCTTACTCTATTATATTGTAATGCATTAGCTATATATTGTACACCTCTATTGCCAATATCATTAGTTGATAGATTTAGTGTAATCAATGTCTATGGTAAACAATAAATATCCATATAAGATAAATAATAATACTATTGTTTTACATTATTGGTATGTAATATATTGGTCAAATGTTGCAAGTTATTCTCAGGAAGTTCACCAACAGATAGCTTCAGTGTGTCACATGTCTGTTTGAAATATCAGTAGAAAATATAATATATTCAACAAATAAACAGATTCTTTTAAGTTTATTCTTTATATAAAAGTTGATGATTATAGAAGAATCACATTTAATAATTCATAGTGGATAAATGGAAGAAATTAGAAATATTCTGAGATTTACGACATATTTAAGTCTATAAGATGTAGAAACATTATTCATTATAGTGTGAGTTATATGAAAAGTTGAGTTGTTATGTCGACAATAAGATTTATCATAAAAGTTGAACATCTATTCTTTCTGAAGAAAATAAAAATCTATTACTAACTCTAAATCATAAAATTCTCTTACATACTTTTTTCTTAGACTTTTTTCAGGATTTAGAACAAAAGATATTCATCACTATTTTTGTTTCTTTAGAGCTGCTTTTGACTTCATTTATTCACTAATTCTTCATTTACTTGCTTATAACAGACTGACGCAAAGTATCGAAAAAGGAAAACCTCGCATGTAACAATATTTGAAAACTATACATCCGAATTATCCGCTCTATTATTCTTTATATTGAATGAGATAAACTTTATTAGAATATATTATTATATATAGTTAGTGATTGAGTGAATCAAATAACTATGTCAATATAACTGTAAAGATAAAGATAGCACCCTCACCAGTCAACATGGTGTACTTGATTCAATATTTCAGCCGTATTACAGATTGCATTGTCAATGGTAATGATGGAATCATGTGACCTATCATGAAAAGTCATGTTGAATGATTGATTCTATTTTCTCATCTTCACTGTTATAGATATTACAACTTAACAAGATGAATCAGTCTAATGTAGTCAGTATCAATTAACAAAATTCAAACAAATAGCCTTCAAAAATCTTTCCATTTGAAAGTTTCATTTCAACCATTTTCTTTCTCGAGACTTTCATATGTTTTATCTTAGTGTTTTTCTTTTCAAGCTTTTCTAAATAAATCGTTTGTAAATCAACATATGTACTTATACAAGTATTTATCATCCTCAGAAAAAGAAATCGATGGTCATTTTCTCTTTCTTTTTTTTTGTACCCATGTCGCATTTGAAAAATATATATGTATGTTCGAAATTACTTGTCATCTTCATCATTCTTAACTCTCAATAATAACGATTTGTAAGGATTACTATTCTGATTTACTTGAGCGAGTGCCAGTAAAATGCTTCACTGATTGATTGATTAAATCTTAAAAACGAGTAGCAGAAAACAGAAGTTTACCTGATACCGATTGTAAGTATCAACGATTGTATTGAGTCGCATGCAAACATTTCTCAATGAGAGAAAAATTGTTAATTCATCAAGATGATCCAGTATACGATAAACATTTTCGACGGGTAATGTAAGAAATGATGAAGAAACCTTGGCTGTCATTGACGTTCTTTTCTTTTTCTTTTGATATTTACACACGTAAGTGTTTAGGTCAGTATATGACTACACATATGTTTACTAAACACTTTTACGAAAATTTTGATGGTGTGATGACGCCATTGGAAAAAAAGAATAGGAAGAAAATTATTAAATCAACTGTAAATTGCTATTATGTCCTTGGTATTTTATGTGAAACGTGGATTTATCTTGTTGGAAATTACCAACCAAACATTTGCGTTTTTTCGAAGGTTATAAGAAAGAAAGAGAAAAAAAAACAAAAGAAAGTTTTCGATAGGACACGTCCAATTAATACTTGAGTCATTAATGTAAATAAAAACAATAGCAATATATGGATCTTACATATATAAAACAAAACCACAACTACACATTGGTGATGAAAACATATATGATTCTTAGAGATACATATATTGGAGCTAAAAGAGGTCGCTAACACTGTCACAATGACTATCAAAGTTGTTAATATAAAACCGTATCTTTGATTCTATTATATAATGACAACGAAAACTAATCAATAATATTTATTTTTAATGTTTTTCTACTGCCTTAAACTATTAAAAAAATATGCAAATAGTCCTATGAATAAAGAAATTTATCTACACTATCTATGAAAACCTGTACTTGGATTTTTCAACAGATTGTTTAATCTTAGACGAAAAACATGGTAGAGAACACACGGAAATATTTCATTGTGTGGAGAATAGCACAAGTCTATCACTTTACGTAGCTCGAATGAAATGAGAGCTTCATATTTTAGATGTTGAAAAGCTATATTTATGATTTTCTGAATATCTCATTCTTTGAGAATTTGCTAATCATTGATCTTTATTTCATGCATTCTTGCCGTAAATAATTTTTCACTACTTGAAGCATGTTTCAAACTCTTTTTAGCCTTGATGGAAGAAGAAAAAAATTCAAAAAACCAATTTTTTGAATAATTTTGGCAGCTAGATTGTGTGCAATCCATCAAGGGTCATTTTAAGATAGCTTTGTAATTACTATTGAATTATATTGTAAAATCTAAACAATCATCATTTTTTGATCATGCTGAATAAACATAGGTGTCTGTTCATCAATGAAATTTTAATATTTGAATGAAAGCATCGATCGATCATAAATTTGAGTCGACATACTGATGATGTCATAGTTTTGAAAGAAAATAATAGAAAGCAACGCTTAAACGGGAATTTTTAGAAAAGAAAAAACCCAATTTTTCGATTTGAGCGCATTCTTTTTTCATTTAAAACGCTTTTTTGTTAACTCAAAGCGTCACTTAAAAACAACTTTTTATGCGTTTAATTGCGTTTTTATTATTCTTTTACCGACAAAAAAAACGAATGTTTGACACACGTGATAGAACATTGTCGTCTGTCTAACGTGGTTTTTTTTCTGGGGAAAAAATTAACTATTTCACAAACAAGTTAAATAAATATTTGGATTCGTAATTTGACTAAAACCGATTTTCCTTTTTTTTTGAAACAAATCCGCTAATAATTATATAGACAAAAGTTTCATAATACTATACTCGAAGATATATCGCTTGAACAGGACTGTTCTTGAGAGAAATATTTTATAATTATAATTCAAAAGAATGGGTTCTACTGTTACGAAGGAAAGACATCCTTTGCGCAACAAACAGAATATAAGCTCAAATAAGTGAAACAATTTTATTTTGATTAGAAGAATCTCTTAGGCAAGTTGTAGAAGTTATAGATAATATGATACTATGGCAACACATTCTGTTAAATTCTTTTTTTCATACAGTGTTTCTTTAGTAAATAAAAGACTGCTGAGAATTGTTTATTGCCTTGACCATAATAACTTATGAGTAATACTGATAACAATCATTTTTCATTTGTATTATTCAGTTTTTGTTTCTTCATATTGCTTACTATGTTTTGTGTCTTTAAGAATTCAATTGAAGGCTTTTAGAAATATTAATTTATTTCTCGTATCCATTCGTGTCTCTTATCTCGAATTGATGAACTTATAATGATCTAGTGAAATTGAGTCAAACAAAAACATACGTAGAATTTTTTATTGGATAAATATTTTCACAAATATCTTTGTTTCGTTTTATTCATAAATTAAAAAAATTCCGTTGTGTGAATATCATTTGTTGTTTTTTTACAATCTTCAAAATTATATATCTGATAGATGACATTCATAGAATCCAATGATACGTAAGCATATATCTCTGAAGTGATATGTTTCATTCAAGAAAAGTTCAGATACATTAGGAGAAAAAAAAAAGAGAATTAATAGAAAATTTATCGAATGAAAATGTTTTTTTTTTATGTCAAGATGCTGCTTAGTTAGAAATATCAAACCAAAAAGCTCTAGATGAAAACTTAACGAATTGTAGTAAACTAATAAAAGGATAGATCTGACAACGGAAGCTTCCCAAGTGATAAATCGTTTTCGAGGTCGGACTCTATGCATTAGGTAGATTCAAGTGAAGTATGAAAAACTTCAAAAGGATACATTCCCTTGGGTCTCCCATCTGAAGTTATGACCATTTTAGTAGAGTTTTAGCCTATAGTTAAGTATGTACCAACAAATCGAATGGTGTTATTTTGAGCTAAAATTCTGTCCACAGATAGGTATGCTCGTGGTTAGAATGTCCTGAAAATTTCAGCTCAAAAGAACATCATTCGATTTGTTGGTACATATCTAGCTATAGGCTAAAATTCTACTAAAATGATTATAACTTCAGATGGAAGACCCAAGGGAACGTATCCTTTTGAAGTTTTTCATACTTCACTGGGATTTACTTAATGTACAGAGTCCGAACTCAAAAACGATTTATCGCTTGGGAAGCTTCCTTCGTTAGTCATTACAACAAAATTCGAATAATAGTTGACATACTGAAGTGTTCCGTTCCATTACCATCTAACAAAAGGTTAAATATAAATCAATTAAAGGAGCATCGATATGAATCAATTTTGACATAGATTTTCCGAAAGAAATTGAATTCATGTACTGAATATTGATTAGATTGAGTAGCTAATTGACTTGAACATATTGGGTGATAATAAGATGAAAGCAAGATGATTCTATTATACTTAATATTTGCCTATGAACAAAAACAAATAAAAGTACTTTATTCATTACTGTTAAGATGCTCAAAATAGAAGTAAAAAAAAAAAAGATTTAATAATTGTACTATAAGTTTGAAGAGTTAAACTAGTTAATAAGACCAAAACAAAACTTGAAATAATAATAAGAAGAAGGATTAGACAAATGGCAAATAATTGATCAGAAAAAAGTAATAGCAATACATCATTATTGAAAACATACCATCTATTTTTTTTTGCAACTTTAGTTCCATAGTCTGTGCATGGATTATTCATATACAATACATCTGATAGAGAACTTACATACATGTCTACTTAAATTACTATTTAGATTTGAGTTAATGGTATAGTGCGATTAACTTGATATTTCTCTCTCTCTCCTCTGTTCTACTATAGTACGGATGACTCGTACTATAGATATGTACATGTATCCTTTTCTTCATATTCATATATTTTCCACAGCATTCTCTCTTTTTGATACTCTTAACATATTTTTCCTCTCGTTCACGTTCTATTAACTCACATTGATATCAAGTTATATTATCAAGAAATATGACAATAATTATTTAGCATTGTTATATCATGTATGAAGCAGATTAAGTATGGAGTCAATTAATAATATTCATATGTAATGAACGCTTAATTAGTAGA
Source organism: Rotaria sp. Silwood1 (assembly GCA_905250075.1). Lineage (NCBI taxonomy): Eukaryota > Metazoa > Rotifera > Eurotatoria > Philodinida > Philodinidae > Rotaria > Rotaria sp. Silwood1. The sequence continues at coordinate 10,164 of CAJNOP010001862.1, read as the reverse complement.
CAAAGATTATAAGTCAATCTACATAAGTAACGACCGATTCTGTTCAGTCCGAAATTCCAAACTTTTGCTTACGCCAGTTATCAATCTTTAGTCGATAGTGCTTGGGGAAAATATTTGAGAAATATCTCATTAATTTCTTTGGAGAAAATCTATCTGAAAGGTAATTATCTATTGTAACTCTATACAAATGTTAGAAGATTTTTTTTGAAAAATTCTCAGATTTTGACAGAGAATTCCCGAATAAGACTAAAAAGTTTGAATATGTGCATGAAACAATAAGCTTTATAAAATGAAAGAAGTTTCATACAAATCTATGCTTGTGATTGATTATCGTTCTATGGTAGGAGATCATAGCTCAAATAGAATGGCTGCTACATGGAATCTGTCATTCGATGAAGCTTTTTATTAACCTATGGAAGACATAAGAATAAAAACTTATGAATATAAACAGTGAAAAAGTGCAACAGTAATGTAATGACTAATCAAGAATATGATTTGACTGTTCTCCAAATAAAAACTGAAAAATGACTCATGTTAATTTACTGACCAGTATATGGACAAGAAAACTCTATCGACTCAAAATCTGTTTTTTTTTTCGAAAAAAAGAATGTAAAAGTCTAAGGAAATAATAATATTTATTTTGTACTTTTTCTAGCAGTCAAAAAATAATAATATCTTGAAAAGTGGTAGATATTGACTTTTGATTTATATGATAGTACTACAAAATATCGAAAAAACAACTCATCATTTCTAAATTGACATTCTTTTTATTTTGTATTCAGTTCAAGGATTTCGTTCTTCTATCATACATTTCTCGATTATTTATTTTTTTTTTTGCTTTTCTTCAATAAAGTATATCGTTAATAATTTATTACAAATCAAACTTATATTTCATAATCAGATAGTTAGGCATATAGTACTCCAGATTTACCGTGTGTTGTATTTATATTGTAAGCCTTTTCTGATGTTTTTTTTGCCTCGAGTAAGACCTAATTATAAGTTATAAAAAGAACATTTTAATCAATTTGACTATCTATCAAAATCAATCTTTTGACAAATTATTATATGAAATAATCTTTTTCAAATAAGAATAAACTATTATTTATTATTTTTCTATGTTTTTCATCAAAATAATTATTCAAAATAGTAACACTTGAACAATGACAGTAGATTGTTTATTCATCAATATTATGGTATTACTTAACTAAAGTTCATCGGTCTCGTCTATGTAATAGATGTAAGAAAAAGAATTCTAATCTATTATTTTAACATTATTTCTATATGGAGATTGGTCATTTCATCCTAAAACAGACAATATACATAAATTGTATAGATCATTAAAAGCATGTTCATGAACAGAAGAGAAGAAAGAACGAGTAACCATTTTTTTTTTTTCTCTCTCTTCCATTAAACATAAGAAGAAAGAACAAGTCAAATAGTAGAAAAGAGAAAAAAAAAAACAACTTTTTTTTCTTGTCTTCCATTCGATATTATTAGTTAAACTGATGGATCTTGAACTTCGTTGTCCATCATGTAAAGAATATTATCAAACACCTATTTATTTACCATGTTCACATTCAATTTGTTATATATGTGCATTAACTTCTATTCGATCAATACATACAATTGAACAAAATAACTCTTCGTCGAATATTTCATTTGCTTCTGATTTCGATAAACTTTCATTAACAAGTGATAATGATTCAGGTATATCAACAACTAGTCGTCCATCTAGTTTACTTTTACCACCAGCTTTACCTGAAATATCATGTTTATCAATAAATTTTAATCATAAGAATATTTATTCAACTTATTTACAATGTTCTGTATGTTCAAAAATTATTTATATGGATATAACAGGTGTAAAAAGTTTACCAAAAAATCATCTTCTTATTGATATTATTAATCGTTATCATAGAGAAAAATCTTTTGAAAAAAATTTTTTTAAATGTCAATTATGTTCTCCTTCACAAGAACAACAATCGATTACATGTATCTGTGAACAATGTCAAATTGGTTATTGTAATCAATGTCGAGAACAATATCATCCAATGCGAGGACCTTATTCTAAACATATATTTATTGATGCAACAGAACAATTATCTAATTATAATGAAAAAATTTTTTGTCAAGATCATTTAAATCGTTTAGCTAATTTTTATTGTATTCATTGTCAATTAGAATGTTGTCAACAATGTTCGAAACATACGAATCATCAGATTATACCTATTCATCAAGCAAGTAAAATGTTTAAGGTAAATTTATTAGATAATTATTCACAGTGTTTTATCAAAACACATAACATATTGTATGATAGTTTTAAATTGAAAGGATGAACTCGATCTTCAGAGGAGCGTTATTCTCTAAGTTCTCACATTGAATAAAACATTGAGTATTAGATATCTTCTTTTATTTTATATTATATTCTAATTGGTTGATTATGTTACCTCTCTTCCATATCTATTATTAGTCAAGTGAAAAGACAATCATGTTATTTAATGGTATTGTCTAAATGCTCATGTACACGTGCTATAGTTGAATATTTCTCATCATTTTTAGATATAACACATAATGATAGACGTATATTTACAAAAACATATATTCGTTGAATGTTTCACTTGTTATATAATCTGACCGTTGTCCCATTAAAATGAGAAGAGTTCTTTTTATGCTTATACTAGCTAAACTATTATTATCATAATATGAGATGAAGTGTCGTTTTAAACTTCCGATTCAATGATAGTCTCTTGTTCTGCTTGTCTTCCTAAGTAACATTAATATGTAAATAGAAGAAAGTATGATGATGTAATTCTTTTTCTCATCAATAGAGGAAATATGAATACATAAATCACTCGATTTTTATATTTAATGATACACATGATCACTTCTCGTATAGTTCTTTTTTTTTTTTTTTTCTATAATTATTATCGAATAATCTTTTATTTAGACTCAATTGTCATCACAATTACATGATTTATCAGAGAAAGCAAAATATGGTGCAGATTTTCTTACTCAATTAAAATTATATCCAGAATATATTAAGGTTTGCTTTTAATTTAAAATCAATGATCAATCATTCATTAGTACTGATCATCATTTAACAATATGTTTTATTTCTAGAAAAATGCTGAAGTATTTCAAACAAATATAATTCAAGAAATTGATAATCTTATATTAAAATTAGAAACAAAAAAACAAGAATTATTAAAATATATTAATGATGAAATTGAAAGAAAAATCTTATTAATACATCGACAATATTCATCTTACAATGAACATATACAACGAACAACAGGATTTTTACAATTTTCAATTGAAGCATTAAAACAATCAGATCCATATATTTATCTTCAAGTTGATTTTATTTTTTGGATTTCAATGTTGTTTTTTGTAATTCTTTGTAAGATTTTTCTTTTTTTTTATAGGTATGTCATGGTCTGAATAGTAAATGTTCATATTTACAAGAAAGTTTCTCTGATAAATATGAATGTAAACCACATACTTCATATGAAATTGATTTTACATTCAATACTGAATGTCTTTATCGAGATATTCATCGTTTACAATTTCAACAAATTAAACGTAAGAATAAACATTGACTAAATTACTTTATATTGAATTTAAAACAACCTTTTGTTTCATACAAAAATGTGTTATTTATATTTACCCAGACACTACATTCATATAAACAGTACAACTTTGCATATAAATATTAAATTACAGCAGACGTCTTTGCGTTCTATTAATGTACACATAATGATTTCTTCTTTTTTTTTTTTCATCCTTTATGATAAACTGTTCAGATACATTTGTTAACATTCTCATATTTAACCTTGCTCAAATTACATCATAGAAATAGTTAATAGAATTTTCTTTTCGTATACAAAGAAAAACGATCTTGATTAATAATGATGATCTTTATTCTCATTTAGCACCATCATCACCACGTTTTATAGCTGAACAATGTGTATGTCATGATAATGAATCTGGAAATAGTTCTGGTGTACTTGCTTGGTCAATGCGTGATATTGGAGCTATTCAAGGTTTTATCCTTGAATTAGATAATGGAACAATTGGTTCAGAATTTCGAGTAAGTAAAAAAAAAAAACAAACACTAAACGAATATTCTTTTGAGCAAACATATATATTCAGCAAGTGTATGATGGTAATGAAACAATGTGTGCCATTGATGGTCTTCTTCCATCATGTGTTTACACAGCAAGAATCAAAGCTTATAATCAAGCAGGTGAAAGCGCCTATGGTGAATGTATAACACTTCACTCATCTTCTGGTATGTAAACAAATAAATTAAACAACATATCGAATATTAAATATTTTTATTTATTTAGTCGATTGGTTTACATTTAATCCTCGTACAAAACATCCAGATATAGAATTTTTATCAAATGATTTTAATTCAATAACATGTCTGAGTTTACAAGAACGAGTAGCACTTGGTTCACGAGGTTTTCGTCAAGGTATTCATTATTGGGAAATAACTATTCAATGTTATGATAATAAATCTGATCCAGCATTTGGTATAGCTCGTTTTGATGTATCAAAAGAAAATATGCTTGGTATGATTAAATTCATCGTTGTTATTTTTAAATACTTCGTACTATTTTTTTTTTCGTTTAATTTAGGTAAAGATTCAAAATCTTGGTGTATGTATGTAGATAGTCAACGTTCATGGTTTATGCATAATGGCCAACATACTAATCGTCTCAATGGTGGAATATCTATTGGTTCCGTAATCGGTATTTTATTAGATTTAACTAATGGTACATTAAGTTTTTGTATCAATGATCAATCACATGGACCAATTGCATTTTCAAATTTAACACTCGGCGATGTTTATTATCCAGCTGTTAGTCTAAATAAAAATGTACAATTAACACTTGTTTCTGGTCTTGATTTGCCTTAAATTAATCAAAAAGAAATATTTTTATTTTTTTTTTGTTCTGGTGTCTTGTGTTTATTGTTCATTTTCTTTCTTTGACTTATATAAAATAAATATTTCTTGTCATAGGTATTGAAAAACAAAAAGTAAGAACATTTATTCTAGATTTTATATAAAAAGAATGTGATGATGTAAGACAATATCAGATCATTGACATCGTATTCTTTCATATCTATTAAAATATATTCGAAAGTTTAAAGAACGATTCAATTACTGTCAATGTCAAATTCAATTTCTCTTTGTCATCTAATAGATAAATAAATTTCTCATTTGTTGAATCGTTATTCTGCAAATAGATTAGACTCTTTTTTTTTTTTTTTAATTATATTTCAATACATTCGATTTCGTTTCCATTCTAATCATAGAATGAATGAAAAGCAATGATTATTCATGATGATTGACGACTCGTGACCTTACATATACATACGCTTAACGTCAAAAACAATGCTTTTGTTGCAAATGACTTTTTTTTTTTATCTCAAGAGTTCAACAAATGGTGATAGCAGCATGTGTGTTAACATCAGCAACTCTCAAACAGCTAGTTAATGATGACAGATCCACTCTAATCAACTAGCACTATATACTCGAGTGATACATCGATCAAGGACTGACATATATGAGTGTGTGCGGATGTGAATGCATTGCATGTAGCTATTGAATTGAAGTGACCATCAAACAATCAGTTACACTTATCATCTGTTCGCATTTTTGTTTCTTTTAATTATTTTAAGCCAAAAAAGAGGTGTTATTATGTCAAATAGCATAGATCAAGTTTCATGGATATATTGTTCTTGCCATCGATTGAATGTCCATTAGACAAAATTGCAATTTGTTTCATTAAAAGCAATTTTGAGTGGTTTCTCTTTTGTTTTTTTTTTCGTGATATAGTCACAATGTTCTTGTTTGATTTCTTTTGTATTCTTAATTCGATATACAATTAATCTGCTTTGAAGGAATGCAAAAAAAAAAAAAATCTTTGATGTTGTCAGAAGCAAATAGAAATAGTGATTCCAACAGAAAAAAAAAACTTACAAACGAAGTTTGTTTATGATCAATAGAAATCAATTACTGGTAACCAGTTTGACAATTGAATATTAATCAATTGAAAAAAAAAATTGTTTCTTTCCAGTAGACAATATGGCTTTTATACTGTATACGTCAGTAAAGAATTTTGAAAGGATTGACAAGTGACTTATTGAAAGTTTAGTCTTTTATGAAGAAATTGCATCAATGTTTACACATACATATCTAATATTTTAGGAAATGTTTATAAAATTTATTTTTCATAATTAGCCAAACGCTGATTTATGGCTAAAAGATATCATGAGTTGTCTATCTTTATTATATAGATTCTAATTCTTGTAAATAACAATAAAAATAGTCTGCAATCATATCTCATGACTACTTAACTATTTGAATAAGTAACTTGATAGAATGCATAAATTTCCAAGCTGAATCTGACTGGTTGATAAAGATATATCACTTAATGAATAAATAGAAGAAATCATTTTGATTTAAAGACAACATCAAAATAAATAATATAGCTCAGTATCTCAATATTCAGTCTCGTTCATTAATGATAGTCAATATTTCTATTTAATTGACTTTTGCTGGAATACTGTATTTTAGTGAAGTCTGTTTCGAGAGAGTATTATCGTCTGTCTTTGAAGCAGCATGATGTCTAGCATAGATTCGTAAGATTTTAGTCGTTAAACAAATAAGTACTTTTCAATATGTAGTCCTCCAAAGACTGCATTAACAGATGAAAATAGTAAAAATTGCACGAAAGACGAATTAAGCCATCAGGTACACATATAACAAGATAGTTGTAATTTAGAATCTATTTGCTAAGATTGAAATCAAGTAAAGCATGCAGCGTGGTTGTGGGTGAGTGTGACTGGTTGAAAAACACGCTAACAGTCTGTACCTCATGTTCAGATACATTCCTTTTTTCTTATTAAAGAAGCCTGACAGAGTCAAGAATGTCATTTAAAGGAAATAATCAGTTTGATGAAACAACTTGGTTACATTTTCCACATATAGACTACATATGATGAATTTCTTCAATTTGATGAGCATAACCAAACAAGATAGACTTCAAAATGATTATCAGTCGAAAGTTACTCACATCTTTTACCATTAGTAGAGTTCGACTTAAAAATTCAACAAAGTTATTTGCTATTCAATCGTAGAGGGCTATAAAACAGTTGAAAAGTGAGGCCTCTCGGACAATGATAACTCTCGCAATGTCATTGTATAATGATGACTTATTCCTTTTTTTAATGCGATGCTACAGCAATTGGTGACACTTACGACATGGTCATGTATCCTAGTGTACAATACCCATAGAAAAATCATCTCAGATGCATGACACTAATGTCTTTCTGGCTAGTGTCCTCAGAAAATGAATATCGTTGATTGTATGACATCCTGAACATTGAATTTAACAAATTTTCTTTGTGTAGAACACATAAAAAAATATCCAATACAGCTGCAAGCATACAGAGTGAAAGAAAGAATGAGGAAGAAGTGAACCGACGATAACAGAAATTTCTCGAAATGATGCAGTACACCTCAGCCTCACATTAGTCACATCGCTTGGCTCCTATAAAGTTGATATATATATTCAATTCGAGCATGCATTTTCGAAGTGAAAACCAACAAACAGCCTGTTTTCTTCAGCTTCTCTTGCCGTAAGACTTTTCACTATTAAGCGTTCATCGACCTCTCGAATTGTTTCTTCAGCGGTCAACTGTATCTTTTCGATCCTGTCTGTGGCAACGAGCTACGACGTTTCAGCTAAACATCGGGTCACAATGATAATAATCAACATTGCAGATGATAAGGTCAATCGAAGAAATGTCTTGTACAATTGAACGTGATTAGATTCGATTCACAATTATTCAACACACATGTCGAAGGTTGAAAAGCGTTTGCCGAAAGCAAATAAGAAAGTCGACAGCCCAATAACGGCTTCCACATTCTAAAACTGCGCAAAATCTAGCAGTTGCTCGAACATGCGAGTATATCGCTTCATCGATCCATGAATCGAAATCCATTGACTGATCTTTTGTGATTAGTGGCAGTCACATGACATCGTTTGACACTTCAAACCATATGTTGGTGATCGAAGCACCGATTCGCAATTCCGAAAAAGAACGACAATCGGTCGTAACTAACATTGGCGAACACAATCAAGCTCAGTTCAGTGTACAACGTGGTTCTCTGTTTGATTATGGTACTTTTTCTGATGATTTCTTCCAGTCACGCATCGTCAACAACGATGATCAAAAACAACTACAAACGTTTCATGCCTATGACAGACTTTCATCGTGAGCAAATCAAAGTATCTCTGAAGAACAACGATTGGATCATGTAAGATGAACACAGTTACAAGGACTCGAACCGTTTTGACTGATCATTCCTCGTTCAGGCGGCGAGATTACCACTAAGTCCAGAAATTCAACAGCTTTAATCGAAGCTCGATCCATGGAGCTGAAACCATACTAACAAGACCATCGAAAATCAAAAGGATTAGACGCATACTGCTCTCGACAATCCGCTCTTAGGGCTTTTCATTCATATTCTATCATTACCGGATAAACTAGAATATGAATCTATTGTATATGCACTACATCTGAGTTCTTCTCAATTGATGATGTCAGAATGAGAATCATCAAAGTATCTGATACCTGGAAGTATCGAAACGTTTATAGAGAGACCATCATTTTTACATGACATATCGCTAAGAAGATGTAAGTTGCTATAGAATCTAATAGTTTTAGGTTACATTTACACAAAGTTTCGAATCAAAAATAATCTACAAATGAAAAATTGAAGCAAAAACCACAGCTAGAAAGGTTCGCTTGAGATGTTCGGTAGTATCATTCAAAAAATATTGTCGAGAAAAGTCAGAACTCGAGAGTTGGTAAAGCCAGACGCATCAATGTGCATCTTGTCTTTATTCACACTCGCACCCAAAACCCAGTCAATGTGCTAAAAACTACGGTTTTGTTTTTATGGAGATCTTGTATTTAATAACTTGTTAAGCGTTTGCATTCTGATGTATGCTTGTTGTAAATAAGTTTCTTCATTCATAGGACTATTCACGTTCTTTTTAATGTTTAAGACTGTAGAAAAACATTCAAAATAAATCTTATCGAATAACTTTTGTAATCATTATATAATAAAAATAATATTGTATTTATACTTATAAGTTTGAAGACTATGCCATCATAGCCATTGTAGCAGTGACGGCGACCTCTTTCAGCTCCAATATATGCTTCTCTACGAATCAGATTTTTCTGCATCCAAGCGTCGTCGTTTTATCATTTGAAAATGCATGTATATTATGCGTATCTCAAAGCATTGTTTATACCACCAATATATTGCTATTGTTTTACCTATAGTTATGACTCAAGTGTTAATTTATTCTGTTCTTTTGAAAACTTTATTTCGTTTTTTTTTCTTTTTCTTCCTGTTAAACTACTGAAAATAGCGCAACAATTTGATTGGTTATTTTCAATAAGATGGCTGTATGCTTTACATAAAATACCAAGGGCAAAAAGCAATCTAGATTTGGTTTGATAATTTCTTTTCCACTTCTTCTTACACTGACGTCATTACACTAGCAAAATCTTTATAACATATTTTCAACAAACATATGTATAGTTAAATACAGACCTGAATTTTGACGCACGTAAATTTCAAAAGTAAAAGCAAACAACAACAATGACAAACAGAGTTTCTCCATCACTCATTACATTACCCGTCAAAGAAATTCATCATATTCTTGATTATCTTGATGAATTAACAATTTTTCTCTCATTGAGAAATGTTTGCATACAACTCAATGCAATCATAGATACTTACGACCGTTATAAGGTAAATTTCTGTCTTCTGCTACTCGCTTCTAAGTTTTCAATCATTCAATCAGTGAAGCACTTTACTGGCAACTACTTGAACAAACTAGAATAGTAGTGCCTCAAAGTCGTAATTATTGAGAGTTAAGAATGAGGGAGATGACGAGAAATTTCAAAATGATACATCTTTTTCAAACACGACATACAAGACAATAACAAGAATATGAACAATGAAATGAAGAATTAGTGAATAAGTGAAGTCAAAAGCAGCTCTAAAGAAACAAAAATAGTGATAAATATTAAGAATCTGTTTATTTGTTGAATATATTATATTTTCTACTG
>CAJNOP010001861.1:6659-22922 GCA_905250075.1 Rotaria sp. Silwood1 | reverse complement strand
CACACCCACACCCACACTCACACCCACACCCCACACCCACACCCTATGCACCTCAACGCCCTCTCGGCATTCAGGTAACTGACGTACTTTATTTGTATGACGAAGCTATTTTCTACGTCACAACAAATATATGCTTCGTCATTGTCAACAATTAATAGAAAAATAGCTTCTGTTCATTACTATGCATTATTCAAATAAAATATCGACTTAATTGATAAATTTCATTTCGCATTTGATCATTGAGAAATCAATTAATGAAAATGTTCGATTTCGTTATTTGAAATATCATTTGATCTTATATATTGACATCTTTATTCTATATCTAGATACAAATGATCATATTTTCATTAGTCAAGATTGAAAAAATCTCTCATTCAATTTTTCTTGAGTATTATGATAATCATCTTGATCGAATTCATTTTACGATTATATTAATTCGATTCATATATCTCTCGCACTATCTGTTAAAAGTTTTAAGACATAAGTTTTCATTTTTATTTTTATTTTTCTTTCTTTCCTTTTTTCATATCACGTGAAAAAATAATATTCAGTATCGAAAGAAAATTTCTACTTTTCGTTAACTTATTTATTTCTATCGTTTGATTTTTTTTTAAATAAAAGCAAATAAAATTATGAAATTAATTTTGAATTAACACAAAATTTCTAATTTAATTAAACACTAATCTGGTTTTTCTAAATGTTGAGAATGTTCAAATGTTCTTTGTCCTTAGTCATATTGACATTTAGCACAAAAACATTTTTCATGCGGACAAATACTGCTAGGAAGTTGATCCATACTTAAAAAAGAAAATTGTATCATAAGGAAGATTTTTAATAGATACAGCATTATGTCAATAATATTGAAATGATGCATTTAATATCAGATCATCTATAAAGGGCGTACAAATAAAAATACCTTTTATTTTCATCCTTTCTCTTTTCATCAACATAGTTAGTTCACTAGTTAAGTCTATCAAAAAAACAACAAATAAAATATGTACTCATATTTAACTCATTCTAGTTAGATTTTATTGAATCCCAAGAATTCCGACGGATTACACTAAAAAGGAAATCGTCGGCTTGCTTCAGATCCAAGAGGTTTTCTGATTGGATGTGACAAGATCCAACTATTGGATCACTCGTTAAGGAATATGCATATTAGACAAAAAAGAAAAACATATTTCATGAACAAAAACTAAAGATAATTTTTTTTATTACATTATTTAGCCCTCTGACCCTGTTGATCTTAAAGGAACATATAGCTAGCATACAAAGAGATCAGGTTATCCACAAAATAATAAGAGAATGATAGATGTGAGAGAAAGACAATTTTAAAAAAAATCGAAATACTAGAGATTTTCAGGATATTCTTCAACACAGAAATCCTTTTTCATCTAGTGATACAATCGCATCCCCCATTTCGTGCAATGCCATCCATCTTGTATCTATTGCAAACACATCAACGTGCAGAACAAATCGTTTTGATCTTCGTGAATATCGAATACTTGAATCACCTTCTTGCCATCGAGTCCTGTGTGCATTTAACAACGATTATTCTAGTAATAGACGCGAATTCAGTCATTTAATCAGTGTTTTAAAGTATTTCCCCCAATAAGTATAGTATGGATGTCTATAGGAAAAGCTTATTTTCGGCTTGTGAAAACTGTTCAACCCGTATCCGCTCGGGTATTGAAATTATTTTTTGGAATCGATCTCCCAATTATTTAAATTTGACAAGTCAACATGTATGTTTTGCAAGAATTTACTTTTTCTTTTTTTAATTTTTTTGATTTAGGTTTTTTTCTTTTAATTGAAAAAAGATATGAATAATAGCAAGAAAGAGAAAGAATAGAAAAAATAATCAAGAAAAGAAATAGAGAATAAATAAATAAATAAATAAATAAAGTTTTATTAACGCGAGGCCTTTCGAATTATTTCTTTTTCAAGCGAGTGATTAAGTTCAAGCGATGAATAATATACGATGTGAGTGGTAAAGCTTATCATTAGCGATGCGTAGTTAAATTTCATATGCAGTGCGTAGTAAGATTTTGATGTTGTAAAATTTTGATGTTGGTTTTTTTAAAAGAAAAAAGATAAGAATGAATAAGTATGTGGTTAAATGAGGTTCGAATTTGTGTGTACTATTAGATAAGGTTCAGTTTTTTGGAATATAAAAATGCCATTAGATTAAAAAGTGATGTTAGATACGATTCGATCTTTCGAAATTAAAAAGAAGAATAAATATTCTCAGCTAATATTCAACATTTTTAAATAGAAAAAAGGGATAGATATTCTTGGGTAAGATTCAACTTCTTTTTAAAAAAATATGTTATTGGATAATGGTTCAACTTTTCGAAGTAGGGAAAAGGAAAAAATAATAAGTGTTCTCGGATAAGGTCCAATATTTTTTAATCAGAAAAAAGAGTAAATGCTCTCAGGTAAGATTTAACTCTTTTAAATAGAACAATATGTTGTGAGACAAGGTTTGACTTTTTCGAAATAGGGAAAAGAATAAATGATCTGAGATGCAGTCCAACATGTTTAAATAGAAAAAAAGGAATACATGTTCTTAGGTAAGATTCAACTTTTTTTAATTAGAAAAATATGTTATTGGACAATGGTTCAACTTTTCGAAAAGGAAAGAAGAAATAGTAGAAAAAGAAAGAATATGTGATCTCAGATAAGGTTCAACCTTTTTAAATAAAGAGAAAAAAGGAATAAATATTCTTAGGTAAGACTCAACTCTTTTAAATAGAACAATATGTTGTGAGAGAAGATATGACTGTTTCGAAATAGAGAGAAGAATAAATGATCTGAGATGAGGTCCAACATATTTAAATAGAAAAAACGAATAAATGTTCTTATGTAAGATTCAATTTTTTAGTTAGAAAAATATGTTTTTGGACATGGTTCAAGTTTTTGAAAAGAAAAAAAATTAGTAAAATAGAAAAATTATATGATCTCAGATAAGGTGTAACAGTTTTAATTAGAACAGTATGTTGTGAGAGAAGGTTTGACTTTTTCGAAATAGAAAAAAAGAATAAATGATCTCAATTGAGGTCCAACATTTTTAAATAGAAAAAAGGGTAAATGTTCTGTGGTAAGCTTTAAGTGTTTTTTTAATAGAAAAATATGTTGGGAGACAATGTTCCACTTTTCGGAATAGAAAAAACGAATAAATGTTCTATGATAAGATTCAACCTTCATTAATAGAAAAATATGTCGTTAGATGAGGTTCAACGTTTCGAAGTAGGAAAAAAAATGAAAGGATACATGGTTGAGCGAGGTTACACATTTTTGATAGAGAAAAAAGATCAATGCATGTGATTACACTATTTTTTGAATTATTGATGCTAGTATGCCTTCTCTGAAGAGGTTTTATCAGATATAGGATCGAGTAGAATGATGAAGACTGGTGTTATTTCTAACGTGTTAGAACGGAAGAAATTTTCACAGCTTCTTTACTAGGTCTTTTCTTTACTAATAGATGTTTTAAGCTATCGGTAAGTCCGTTTGCATATAGAACAGGGGTGTGGGTGTGGGGTGTGGGGGTGGGGGGTGTGAGTGTGGCTGGTGTGGGTGTGGGGTGTGGGTGTGGGTGGTGTGGGTGTGGGTGTGGGTGTGGATGTGGGTGGGTGTGGGAGTGTGGGTGTGGGTGTGGGGTGTGGGTGTGGGTATGGATATAGTGGAAGTGAATACACCCAGCCACACCCACACCCACATATTCTCTTTGTTTTCTTATTGAAATAAAATATTTCATATACTTCGTCATTTACTGCATTAACTAATTTTCATTTGATTATATGAAAAAAGATCTCACTGTCTTCTCAAGTTAACTCTTTAACATTCTATGACTTATTTCAATTGCAGTTAAAATAACTTGAGTTTTATATTTATTTATTTGTTATTCATTCTTGATTAAGATGTATTTGTTATGAGTTACCTGTTATCGATGTATTGGATTTGAATTTACTTTCGTTATGGTTTATTATGATTATGATGTATTTAATTAATTATTATGATATATCTACTTATTATGATATATTTAATTATCATGATTTATTTAATTTCTATACTTATCTTACAATGCTTTTAGGTTTATTATGATTTGAATTTAACATCAACAAGTACTGATGATGATCTACCTGCCAGCTTGTGTCCAACTGAAAATAGATCGAAAATTCTACATATTACATATATATACACATATACATATATTAGTACATATTCTCTTTGTTTTCTTATTGAAATAAAATATTTCATATACTTCGTCATTTACTGCATTAACTAATTTTCATTAGAGTTTCTTATATAATTTCAAGTTGATTAATTATATCAGTACGAAAATGTATGAAAAATTTAAAATACAATTGAGTTAATCATCATCAATTAAACAATATAAATACGAATAGAAAGTTATTTTAGAAGTAACTCGAATGAAGCAGATTGAGAATTAATTTCATTTGTATAAACGTATTTTTTTAAGATAAAGTTTTTTATTGAAAAAACAAAAATATTGATGTATAATGCGGATATAGTAAATAAATCATCACTGGTCAAATATTCACTATATGAATATTAGTTGAAATATTATTTAATAGAATTTATTAAAAAAATATTTTAAAATTTGGTTTAATTAGATGATTATAAAACAATTGTTAATTCATAAAGTTTTAATAAAAATTAAATTGAAAGAATATTTTTAAATGAAATTAATGTTAAAAGAAGAAAAAAAACATTTTTACACTTTGAATTAAAAATTTGCATAAAAATAGGTTTTTAATCAATAGTTAAGCTTTTTTTTCTGCTCTTATCGTACGATATAACTTTTGTCTTATCATGTCTTTAGAATGTCACATGTAAACTAGCTTATTTAATTCTCTTATGGTAAAACAAAACCAACTAAAAAGATCTTATATATTAATAATAAAATATTCGCGTTAAGACTGTCGATATTCGCAAAAAGAGTTTTTCTCTTCCTATGACATATTTTATATTGAAAACATTTTGCTTCTCTTATGGTTAAATCTTGGAAGAAATCTTATTTCGAAGATTTCTATGGAAAATTTTTGACCGTAAACACCTCTCACATCTAATAACACATTCTAAAAACTTTAGTTTGAACGATAAATAGAAAAAAAATTAATAATCGAAATTTTCTTCACAATAAATGGTGACTATTTAGAAAAACAAAAACAGTAATCTCTCGTATACATTGATTGTTATAGATTAATATTGTTGAAAGTAATTGTCCAAAACGATCACTTTAAATGAATTGACTTAACTTTTATGTATGTTATATGATCAATGTATTACTATTCAAACAAATTTCGACACTAATGGATTATTTTTCTAAAGTGCCTTTTTTTTTAGGATGAATTTCTTTTTCTACATTTGTTTGTTTTCGATATTATGTTGATTAATGATTACTCGATGTAAATGAAAAATAATTGTCAATATTTTCGTTTCTTGATATAATATTCTAGAAAAATAATAAAATACTTGAATTGTCGAGTAATTTGAATGATTCGTACTACTTTAAAACGTTAACTCTATAGAATAAAAAAATCATTCTCATAGATATGATAAATTTTGGCTGCTGATTGAATATTATTGATATCGACTGTCGTATTTCATAAAAATTCAACTGAGTAGAAAAATCTCAAAAAAACACAATAAATATCATTTTTAGTTCTCTTTATTGGAAAAGCTGAAATTAATTGTATTCAATAATAGCTGTCAATCACTAACATCAATCAACACAAATATATGTTAACAAAAAATACATATGTAAGTAAACGAATATCACTATATCGATGGTGAGAATAAAATTCTTGAAGTTTTGTTCATGTCAAAGCGAAGTATTTCATTCTTATAATGAATGATATATTTTCTATAGGAATTGATAATAAGAATTAATTTCTCTCATTTGAATAAACTACTGACTAATGATATTCGAATAAAAGAATTGTGATCAAAAAAAAGTCTTAAAATGAAAAAAAAAAAGTTAATAAATAATTCATGAGAATAAAATCAACTCACATATTCCAATAACTCCACCATAGAGACCGCAATCCAGCGGCTTCTGTGCCGGTCGCAAGTCCGGATAAAGGAGGAGCGTTGGACGGGAGGGGTGCAGATACCACCGTCTGTAAAATGAACAAGACGACAGAAACCAACCATGAACGACTTCAACACGAAACCATACCGGCTCGGACGGCGCCCGGGAAAACAAGGTCCGCGTCCTCTGTCGAGTGACCAGGGCAGAGTCGAAAAATTGGCGACTGGAAAGAATTCATATACGACAAAAAACACGCAAAAACTAAAACTTGCCAAAAATACTCTGACAGTAGGAACATGGAATGTGCAGACACTATGGACTGCTGGCAAGCTAGAATTACTTAGAAATGAAATGAAACGTTTCAAATACGACATAATTGGTATTTCAGAAGTGCGATGGACAGGAAAAGATGAAACACCGAATGGAGATTTCATCTGGTCAGGAGAAGAATCCTCACATATGAGGGGTGTGGGGTTCTTACTAAGCACACAAGCAAAAAAGGCATTAATAGGATACAATCCAACCAGCTCACGAATAATTTCGGCGCGATTCGATGCAGCACCATTTAAAATTTCAGTAATACACGTATATGCACCAACCTCCTCATCTTCAGAAGAAGATATTGAAACATTCTATAACGATATTGAGGAAACATTAACAAAGACAGATAAAAAGGATATACTTATCCTGACAGGAGATTGGAACGCTAAAATTGGTAATGATAATACAGATTGGAAATCCGTGATGGGAAAATATGGGTATGGCGATAGAAACGAACGCGGAGAACGCCTCCTAGAATTTGCGACAGTGCACGATCTCTACGTATGTAATACAAAATTTGAACATAAACCAAATCGAAAATGGACCTGGGCATCACCAGATGGCATTCACAAGAATATGATTGACTTGATTCTCATCCAGCGAAGATGGAAGACTTCAGTCACCAACTGTCGAACATTTCAGAGTGCAGACATAGACTCAGATCACTCACTAGTGTTGTGCAATATCAACTTGAAACTTAAAAAACCGCACAACAAACCACAGAAATGCTGTAGAGTTGATGTGAACCGACTGAGAGATGAGAAAATAAAGCAATCATACAGCGCTGCTCTAGCGAAACAAATGAAAGATATAGAGCCAACATGTAGTCTGGAAGAACATGCCAAAAAAATAGAACAGGCAATCAAAATTACAGTAGAGGCAACTGTACCTGCAAAAAGAATAACCAAAAAGCCATGGATTTCTGAAGAGACACTAAAACTAGCTGACGAAAAACGCAGACTAAAACAACTAAGAAACGTTTCCCTAGAATATACACAACAATATAAAGGCCTATGTAGGAAAGTTAAGAGATCAGCAAGACAGGACAAAGAACATTGGATACAAGACCAATGCGAGCAAGCTGAAAAAGGTCTAAATATTGGAAATACAAGAGAAGCATATGGCCTCATAAAAATGTTAAGAAAAGAATTTGTACCTCGATTAAATGTCATACGAAATCAAGAGGGAACAATGTTACAGACAAATGACGACATCAAACGAAGGTGGACACAGTATTGCAGCAGTCTGTATAAAGATCCTGGAGGCGGAGACGGGATGGTAAAAGAACTTGAAGACATTGCACCTCCAGGAAACGAAGATCCTCAGGATATCTTGTATTCAGAGGTACAAGCAGCGATAAATTCATTGAAAAGAAATAAAAGTCCAGGATCAGACGGCATAACAGCGGAAATGCTACAAGCTGGGGGCGAACCGCTATCACGACAAATCCACAAACTCTGTAACAAAGCATGGCATGAAGGTACGATTCCAGAAGAATGGGGCAAATCTATATTGGTACCTATACCAAAAAAAGGTGACCTCAGTAATTGCTCAAACTACCGAACGATCTCTCTTATTAATCATACAGGAAAAGTACTCCTAATAGTACTGCTAAATAGATTAAAAAATCATCTGGATCCGTACCTCTCAGAAGAACAGGCAGGGTTCAGAAAAGACAGGAGTACCGTACATCAAATATTAACGCTCAGACTATTGGCTGAAAAGGCAAAAAGACAGGGCAAGAAAATATACAACTGCTTTATAGATTTTCAAAAAGCATTCGATACGATCAAACATAAAATTATTTGGGCTATGCTAAAATCCTATGGTGTCGACACAAAGATGGTCACTCTGCTACAGAAGATCTACGAAAAGTCACAGTCAGCTGTTCGCATTCATAAAGATAATGGAGAGTGGTTTCGAACAGATGTAGGAACTAGACAAGGCGACCCTCTGTCACCACTCCTCTTCATCGCATATCTTGAGCGAGTAATGGACCAGGTGAGACAGAACACCTGTGGAATCAATATTAGCGGCATACTAATAAATAACCTGAGATTCGCCGACGATATTGACCTTATCGATGAAGACGTTAGCTCACTTCAACGCCAAATAGAGCTAACCAAAACAGCTGCTGAACAAGCTGGACTAATCTTAAATATAAATAAGACCAAAACCATGGTATTTGGAGACAGGAATATCGATAATAGTATCCAAGTAGCAGGAAACACCGTAGAAAACGTGGAAAAATTTGAATATCTAGGCAGTCTGCTGACATGGGATAATAACTGTTCAGAGGAAATAAAAAGGAGAATAGGAAAAGCGACAGGTGCAATGGCTTCTTTAAGACACATATGGAATAGCAAGAAACTGAAGCTAGAAAATAAACTTAGAATCCTAACCACATGTGTGTTCAGTGTCCTATTATACGCGTCAGAGACATGGACCCTAAAAGAAGCAGACAGGAAAAAACTATTGGCATTCGAAATGAAATGTTACCGACGGGTTCTAAGAATTAATTGGCAAGATATGGTACGAAACGATGATATCAGGATAAAGATATCAAAGGAAGAGACCATAATAGACATCATCAAGAAGAGGAAACTAAGGTTATTTGGCCACATCTGCAGAATGGACGATTGCAGACTAATAAAACATCTAATATTTGGTAAAATGGACGGAAAATCTCGAAGGGGACGTCCATGCAGAGAATGGCTAGATGACATAACAGAATGGTGTCAGCGCAGTGGACATGACCTGTTCCACCTTGCGCAAGATCGGCGGGCATGGAAAAATCTGATCCCGTAAATGGTTGGCCCCAACGGGCGCTAAGCCTAAGGGACATGATGATGATGATGATGACATATTCCAATATTACTAAAGTGAATTTCTCTCTATAGAAATAGTTCATTATGAATGTGTCAGATTTTCTTCTATTTTCTTTTCATATTTATTACAAAAAGGGATTTTGAAAATTTTGCAGTGAAAAAAGTAAAGATTATTTTAATGTTTATATCTGAGAAACAACGAATAGTTTATTCATTAGAGTTTCATGTTAGAATTTCTTTTGTTCAATTCAATGTAATTTAGAAATCAAATCATTTGAATAAAAGAAACAAACAATAGTTAACATCTGTATAATATTTATAGTTAACCAAAGTCAAAGTAACTGCTTGATGAACATGTGTATTATCCTATAATGTCAATAGAACGATCAAATCATAATTAAATCGGAATAAAACTATTAAAAAAAAGAACAGATACTTTTTCTCTTCTATTGAATTATTTCTTTTGAAAAATATAATATTTCTCTTTCATTGTTCTCGTCTGAGAAAAGTTTATATTCAAAGATGAATATCACCTATACGTTTAGCTAAAGAAAATTTTTGAGTATACAAATAAAAGTTCTTAGAATCCTAAATTTACTTTGTCTGCTTAAATGAAAACATAAGAACATGTATGAGGTATGTGACTTGAAATTAATTGAAAAGAAAAAGAAAAAGATAATGATGTTCGTAAAACATTTAATGAAACATATATTATTATCATTGAGACATGATCGAACTGTAGAATATAATTCACCTAATAAACTTAATTGAATATGTTAACAAAAAAAAACGAAACAAACAAAATATTGATTATCAACAAACGAGTGGATTTATTTTCTAATTTAATATTAAACTGTCTTTTGAATCAATGCTTACAAATGAATATTGATTAATTGAATTTGATAACGATAATAGTGTTAAAGTAAGAATTATTGTTTCGATTAATTTAACATATCAATTTGGACATGCAGCAAATAAATATGAATTACTATATTCACTTAAAGATAAAATCTAGACAATAAATAAAGGAAAAACAAATATATATCTAATTTTTCGATAGATTTCAATCTATCGCAGTTCGTCTAGAAATGATAATTTCATTTTTCGCATAGACATTTACATCTCAATTACACAATTTTATTTAGTTAGAAATTTTTAAAGACTGAAGAAAAATTTCTTACAGTTTCCTACTAAATATATATATACATAGTATTCTTAGTTCAACTTGAAAGTATTTTTTTTTTCTTTTTTGAAGTAATATAACCTATTGGTTGAAGTATTCTATTTGATATCTTTTCGAGTGTGACAAAGTTTTTTGTATTTTGTTCGTTTCACATAAGATGATGATGATGATTTAAAAATAAATAAAAATAGAAATGGAAGTGAGACTATTAAATCTATGTGAGGAAATATTCTTTTGCGAGTTTTCAGATTCTGCTATAAAAGTTTCAAATAATTTTGTTTCAACAGTTGAAAAGTGAAAATTTTCAATCTATTAAGTAACTTTGACTAAAGATTTTGATATTTAAATCAAATCGAAATGACGTGAAATAGATTGTGCCACAACTCCCTTTACTAAGTTGATTGTATTCATCTAAGTTCTCTTAGTGTAACAATCCTCGTTATGCTACTAATTTTTATATTTCTACATGAATATGTTTCTTTAATCAATCGATTTATATTTTTATTTGCTCGCTATAATTATATATAAATACTTCCAAATATTAAAAGAAAACAATTTTGTATTGACCAATTCATAATTGATGTTTCATTTTTGTTGAACATTAATATAAAGAGCATTCTGTCTTTTTTGGAATATTCACAAAGTATTAAAAGTTTTTCAAGATAAATTCATAGAATTTTTTTTGTCTGAAATTATCATTTATACCTAAGATATATTATCTTTAAATATTGATAATAAAAAAAATGATATAAATTTATATAAAATAAAACCATTTAAATTTGAAAATCTAAATCAAAATTACAGTTTACTTTATTATTTTCAATATCATATAATTTATTTCGTGTAACCAGTAGTAATGAATGATATATTTAAAACCGTCTAAGAAAATATTCATCAGATAAATAATATGTATTTGTCTAATTATTCTAACGATCGTAATAAACTAGAAAGATATATAAATCAAGGTACTCATTAATTATTTGAATTTGTTTTAAACGAAAAAACTTCGAGTTCAATTAGAATTTGTAATGATGATATTAAATAAAGATCATGATGAGAAAATAAACGATCGAATAAAATTAAAATTAAACAATTCTTTTCAAGTAAGTAAAGGTGACAGATAGCGAAGAAAATGTACATACTTTACTATTCTGATTGAGAGAAAATATTTCTCATAGGTAAGACTTGGTCAAAATCAATTGTGCTAAATATTCAATATTAATAGGAAGATAAGTTCTAGTAGTCAATTATTAAAACATATATGAAAAAAGATTAACTGATAATAGTAATCAATAATTATTTTAAATTTATGTTAATATAGAATCATATAAAATTTTTCAACTTAATAATAAATCACGTATACTCAATTTTCAATATATTTAATTAAATAGATTATTTGAACTTGTTTCTAATCCGAGATGCCGAATCTAGCCGCGTGCGCGAACGGACTTTCAGAATAATTATTGAAAATATATTAGCATTCGAAAAACTTTCTTGAAAAATAATCGGTGTTCCACTTTTATTTTCTGTCTTTGAGACATTAAATACTTGTTCAAACTTTAGTTCTAATCTCGTTGGATAGAAAATTTAATTCTCTACAAATCAACCGACTGTTTTTTCAAAGAAAGTATTTATACAAGTGTCAACTTCATAAGATTAAAGCCTATTCAATTATCAAACTATGAATTTCTATTCAACTACAGATAAAAATCAATATGTGTCACAGCGTGTGCTCATTAAAACAAATGGTAAAAGTTAAAGAATTATTTGTTGTATGTGGTAGTCTTAAGTTTATCATCTTTCTAGGTGTTTAGTTTGAGAAGAATAAAGCTGGAAAGTAACATCTAAGAATATTGATGAATGCATCATGAAAAATTCTCTTATTAAAAGTCCAACTCGTCGTATACACAGTTGATTAGTCGTGTCATCGAATGCTCAATTAAATTCTGAATAAAATGGTGCAAGTATTCACTTGAACAGTTGAATCTTTTAGACTATTTTAAATCAGAAAAAAACAACAACTCAGATTTGTTAATAGGCAACTTTATCTTTCGGTGCTTCAGCATTTTCTATTTCGGAATTTCTTCTCTCAATTATTCTTTTGTAGAAGTTTCAAAGTCACAGCGAAAGATGCAAAACTTTGTGTCAAATATTGTAACCTTTTTTTTTAGAATTCAAAAGATTAGTTCCTAAAAATTTTCGATAAGTTTTTATTTTTGCTTTTTTCATACTTCGCATTGATAAGATTGAATAGATGTTCATGTTGCTGACTTTGCCGTAATATGAAAAACTTATTTAAAATAGGAAAGTCGAAATTTGCATAGAAAATAAAATTCCCTATTTCGGGTGTGGAGTTTCCTTACTTTCTCTTTTCAAAGAATAATCTTAGAATTTTCAAAAAAGATCTTTAATTGAGTTTTATAGTCGAGAAAATTTTTCGTTGTAGCGGAAGATTCTGCACCTATATTTTTAATATTGAACATGTTTGTATATATTAATCAGTAATATATTTTAATAAAAATCGAATAGATTTATTTGAAAATCAATAGTCAAAAAACAATCAAAGGATATTTAATATAAATATTGTTATACGACGAATCTATAGTCTATTTTCAGAAGAAAACACAAGATAAAATTTAATTAATTTTTTCATTTTGTTTCTACTATTGTTTTTCAATTATTTTGTTAAATTATTTATTGTTTATTCATTTTCAAGATGAAATCGAAAATTGTCTTCTTAATTAATCATCAATAACAATAAATTATATACGTTCAGTATAATCAATTAGTTTATCTAAATGTTTTAATAAATCAATAGAAAATAATAATAAAGAATAATTGTTTAAACATATCTCTCTAATTTATTTATATTTATCGATAATGTTATTCTGCAAAATGACTTCATATTTGAATAGAGAAATAAAATATTGGTAAATCCCATAGTAATTTAACTATTTGATGTAAATCCTATCGATAAAAATCTTATCTATATATATATTTATGTAAGTTGTTTTTTAAATAAAAAAAAGACAGTCAAAATCATTAAATTATATAAGACAATGATCAATTATTTGGTTTAAATAAATTTGAATATAATTCTAATAATTTATTTTTTTGTTTATTTGCTATGGTAAAATCATGTCATTAATAAAGATATTATTTTATATATTCCATTGAGTAATCGATATTTGATTTATGTTGGATAATCTTTTGTTTTTTGAACAAAGAAGAAAACTTTTAATTAAATTTCAATTAATAAATGACTTTCTTTTTGTCGAAATATTTTTCAAAAATTATTTTTAAAATAAATTTGATAAAAGAAGAATCATGTGAAAATAGACATTATAAATAAAGATCAATTTGTATTGCATTAAAATAAATTATTATAGAATCTATAAATGATATTAAATATGGTTGAGCATTTTAATATCATAATCAATGTTTAATATAAATATTGTCTGCTATTGATGCATTTTAATTATTTTAATTTACTTCATTTGATAATAATCATTGTGTTGACAAACAAAAAAAAACATAGATCATTTATTTTTGATTTAATTAATACACTTGTTGATGCACATCATATAATGATGAAAGTTTTGTAATAATTTTAAAAAAGTGTACTATTGATAAACATACAAAGTCGTCGAGAGACGGAAAATAAAAAAGAATAATTAAACATCCTAGTTTTTTATTATTCGAAAATGTAATGTTCTGAAAGAGAAGAAAAGATTCTCTTGAACATTAATTTATGCAACAAAATATCAAGTGTAGATTTTGATTAATAATATATATTTCCTTAGAATTCATTTTGTTCTTATTTATATAAAGAAAATCAATTCTTCTGTATATTTAAATTCACACTCAATTCATCTGAAATACTTAAAACAAATGTAGAAACTCGAGTTTTATTGTTTAATATATTTCATAATTTGAATTATTTTCTTTTTTGGTTTAAAATATTTTGATATTTTTTATTTTTTTAATTAAATTTTCAATGTTTATTCTCACATTTAAATTAAAGATAAAAATGAAAACATATGTATGATATAATCAATGATAAGAATTTGCTTTTAGTTACATTCTTAACTATATATATATCAATTTTCAGTTTTAAATCTCAGTAATGTCAAATGTCAAATTTGAATTCATTTAAAATTACAAGTTTAAGTGTTACTCGTGATTCTTTAAAATAATTTTCGTTTGAAAGTTAAAAGTCAAAATTTCAATTGAATTGAAGTTTCAAGTATGACATTTATCTTATAACCATAGGGCAATTCATTTTTTCACTCATTTATGTGTAAAATTTTCACCAGCATGGTTAAGATTATTCAAATATTGTTAAATATTATCGATTGATATTCTTACTGTGTAATTTATTTTAGCAAATAAACATTTTCTAAGTGCCCAAAGATGCTCATTTTATTTATTATCTTTATTTGTTTTTGTTCATAATCATATTTCTAAAATAAATAATATATATTTTGGTAAGAATTTTTTATTTCATGTTAGTCCATCAAGTGTTAACATTATCTGAATATGACGACAAATAATTAGTTCGAATAAATAAAATATAGATATATACTCGGTAATGTTAGAAACTGTTGAATTAATCATACAAATAAAAGACTACTTTCATCTAAACTTATTCCTTCGACTGCACGAAGAATTTTTCATAATAATAAGAATTTGTTTCGTTTTAATCAATTATTCTGATAAGTTTATCTCGATCTAAGACAAAAAAAAATTAATTTTGAATTAATATACAATGTAGAAGATCATATCAGCTATGTATTTCTATCTTTTTCTTCATATAAAACAAAAAATAATAATTAATGATAGTGTGTATATTGATGATTATCATTCTTCTTCTCTATAATCAAACATATTCACAAAGTATTTAAACTATTCATTTAAAATAAACAAACATGAAACTGTATGAAGACTATATAAAATAATTGACGAATATTATTTAGAGATTTTCCAAATTCTTTATCGAAAATACAATTACAGATCCTACGAAAGCAAATGAATTTTAAAATCAAACTGTTTTCAGTAGTCCGTTAGTAAATAATGAATTTAAGGAAAGTTTTATCTTTAAACTCATCATTGATATGTTACTCTTATATTTATTATGATTAAAGTTTAACCGTCTTTTAACTTTGAATCAAGAGGAAGAAGCTGATCTCTATCACTAGAGATCACTTTTCATTTGTTCACTTGGTTTCTTTCTTCTAAACTTTCAAATAGAAATTTCTAAATCAATCATTTCTATCATTTGACTATCATGTATTCATCTTCAAAAATACACACATTACTAATTTGATTCATTATCATTTCCCATAATATTTTTACCAAAATAAAAAACATTGAATGCAAGAAAAACTAATTGACGAGTATTAATTAGAATTTTTGAAACTATATTATGTAAAATATAAAGAAAATCTCGGAAATCAAAAGAAAAAAAGGATTTTTTTTTTGAAAATGATAAATACAATAATTATACAATTAGATATAGCATCTTCAGTTGAATTTTATATCAGACATTGAAAAAATAAATTTATATTCATTAATACAAGATTTATACTTTCAAGATTGATATTCTCAGAAGATTTTTAACTATAAAAGATTTTTTTCATAAACAAAAAAAAAAATGGACATTTATCTTTGCTTATGCTTGAAAAGCTACCATAAATCGATCAATTAGTTTTAATTGAAGTAGAGCAATAGATAGATGTAATTTTCTAGAATAAATATCACAAGTGATTGACTCTTTTTGAAAGAAAGAACTAGCGTAAAATTGGAGATTCTTAAATAAAACAATAGTTACATTTTATTCTAAATGAACAAGAAGTGACTTGACAGTTTGT
>CAJNOP010001860.1:0-14481 GCA_905250075.1 Rotaria sp. Silwood1 | reverse complement strand
CACCCACACTCACCCACACCCACACCCACCGACACCCCACACACCCCACTAGAGAGTAGCGGGTCCGTCCAGACCCGGACCCAGGTCTGGACCCGATCGGGTCCGGGTCCGGGTCCAAAAAATTAATGCCACCCGGGTTCGGATCTGGGTCCGGGTCTAGAAATTTGATATCATCCGGGTCCGGGTCCATATGTGATTTACTTTCAGACCTGGTTTGCATTCAACTGCAAGTCTAATCTAAGTACTGGAGAGTTTAGGTCATCGTATAATATTTTCTGTATTCTATTTCAAAATTTCTTGGCTATTTTTAGTTTTGAAATTAAAAAGTCATTTGAAATACAAATAACAAATGAAGTTGAAAAAAACAAGAAAAATAAACAAAAAAGTAGACGAATATTAATAAGTTACTGTTGGTTTGGGAATTTTTAATGATGAGTTTTGATTATCAATTAACCCTTTGGGGACGGGGTTTTTTCTGAAAAAATTAAGCCTTTTATTAGAGTAAAAAGAACGAAAGTAACGACGGATAGGAGAACACGAAGCCCTTGTGTATATGTGTATATATGTATATATGTATACAGGAGAATAGGAAAAATACGAAGGTAGACGTATTATAATGTATAGGAAAAATCCAAATAAAGAATGTATGATAAAGCAAGGGAAAAGTCCATTATGTAATGTTATAAGCTACTAAATACACTGTGTGGATATTTTCGACACTTTCAAAATACTGATAATTTACTGTA
This sequence comes from Rotaria sp. Silwood1, assembly GCA_905250075.1. Classification (NCBI taxonomy): domain Eukaryota; kingdom Metazoa; phylum Rotifera; class Eurotatoria; order Philodinida; family Philodinidae; genus Rotaria; species Rotaria sp. Silwood1. The sequence goes on along the minus strand of CAJNOP010001860.1, from coordinate 13,735 downwards.
TCAACACAGAAAAATTACTTTACAGGCTATTTCCACTCACTTCTGATTGATTTGAAATATATATCATCCCCAAATTTTGAGAAATACCCCAGGTGGTATATATACCACGCCCGTCCCCAAAGGGTTAATTCTCTAATTTGCTTTTTTGGTTGGCATAATGTTCTTTTCAGTTGAGCAGTAAAATCTTAATTATTAAGCATCATGTTGCATGATGAACAAGTGAACAACAGGAAATACCTGTATATACACTTTTCCTCTGAGAATAGCCAATAATTAGCTAAAACCATGAGTCTTTACTTGTTCCTATATACAGATGGTGCTAAATATTGGCGAAACACTTAACGGGTGTGGATCCGGTCGGGTCCGGGTCTGAACCCGACCGGGTTCGGGTCCGTATATATCAAGCCCGGATCCGGGTCCGGGCCTAGAAAATTAATGCCACCCGAGCCCGGGCCCGGGTCCGGGTCTATAAAAACCTGGACCCGCTACTCTCTACACCCCACACTAACACCCACACCCACACTCCACACACCCACACGGTCTGGGATACTGATAACAGAGAATTTTGATATGTATGAAATTGATATATATGATTGACTTCAGTGAAGCCGCCTTGTTGCAATCCTTTTTGTACCCCATCCGATGTATCATCTTTAGTTAGTACAGACTAGAATCAAGCGATTAGAATACTTTTACTTGAAATTTCATGAGAAATAGCATAAACATAGTATGATGAAATAGCCATAAATATGATTGCAGCTATGGACGAATAGCTTCTTTTCAACAATGATTTCGTCAAATTGGGAAAAAAATGAGCCACATACCCGTACCTCAGTATGACAGAGTAAGGATTTTAGTCCGACAACATAAAATAAAGGCTAAGGCGGTAACCTGCTAACTAAACAGCCACAAGTGAACATGATGAAAACGAACTTTCTACAAGAAAGCATTGTATTGACTTGCCAATGCAATGCTTCTGATCACATAAGAAGATCTAAGACTGAGAGTAGAAACCTTTGATCTTGGATATGAGTGCAGATGTGGGTATGGGTGCTGGTACCGGTGCGCTAACCTATTTATTCACATCCATTCACCCACCCACGCCCACGCCCAATCCCACAAGCCATACCCACACCTACACCAACAACCACACTCACACCGACACCGACACCCAAACCCACACCCACATCTACACCCAACCCCACAACCCACACCTACACCGATAACCACACCCACACCCAATCCCACAATCCACAACCCACACCTACACCTACACCCACGCCTACACCGATAACCACACCCACACCCAATCCCACAACCCACAACCCACACCTACACCCACAACCCACACCTACACCCACACCCACACCCTCCCACACCCTCCCACACCCTCCCACACCAACACTCACCCACCACATCCACTCCCCCACACCCACACTCACCCGCACCAACTAGAAACATCCAGACCCAGACCTACAATCACACATCCAGCCCAGACTCAGATCCACTCACACCCATACCTACACGCATACCCACCCACCCACACATCGCACACACACTCCACACTCAACTTTCGAAAGTTCCAAGTTTTACTTGTTTCATTGAGTTACTAGAAAACAGATTTCATTTCCTTTGTAGTACCAAATGTGGGTCTGGGTGTGGGTGTGGGTGGGTGTGGGTGGATCTGGGTGTGGCTGATTGAAGAAGAATAACCTATACCCACATCCACACCCTCACACCCAGATCCACACCCACACCCCACACCCACACCCACACCTACTCACACCCACACCCACACCCTTCACACTTCTAAATTCAGAGAAGCATTTAGCTGAATACACCTGATTATACGACATGCAAACATACGATTCTAAGTTGAGCTTCATTGATAGCTTCTTCAGAAAATGTGAGCCACAAAATATAATAAATTTCAGGCATCCATATTTATATGAACAAATTCTCATGAACTTTTAAAATCCATTTCTCTTATAAGAAAGTATGTAGAACTCCAGTTATTCTGTACGCATGAAGCATCTGCATGTTTCCAAAACAGAAAAGAAATGGAAATTTCAGAAACTCATAACCCCATACAAGTTCTACAAAATTTTCTTCTTACATCGTCGAAATTCCCTTTTTCTTTATAAGCGTCGCAATATCTTATTAAGCAATCTAGTCTTGTAAATAATTCAGATAACCTTGAAAATATTGTCTCAGAAATAGTTTCGTTACTCAGTATTTCTGAAAAATAAAATCTATTTTTTTGTAGATTATTAACTTTCAAATGGATACCAACAATGGTGACAAATCAATCTCTCTTCGCGTCACCGATTTCAGTTCATTACCAAAGCGGATGCTAGCACCCATTGAAGGCTATGAAAGCGCGCCACTTGTATCAATTGAAGATGCAGTCAAGCCTCTCGTTAGTATCGTACCAAAAGTCGAACGTAATGTACACATTGTCAAACAGAACTGTAAAAACCCAGCAGATGGATTAACAATTGATGAATCTGCTTCAATTATGCTCTATACGTACGAATCAATGCCTCATGAACACTCTCTCTATGTCATTCTCAATGAAACATTACGCTCCGAAGAAAGACAAAAACTAATGCCTTGGTTTCGATATTTACGACTTGTGTTGACAGCACTGACTCGCCTACCATCCGAACGACTTTTCGTTAATAGAGGAGTCCCAAAAGACTTACATGCAGAATATCCAAAAGACAGTACTTTTATTTGGTGGGGATTTTCATCTTGTACGTCGTCTGTCGAGGTGTTGGAATCCGAAATGTTTTTGGGCCAAACTGGAACCCGTACTTTATTTCAAATCGATTGCCATACAGGAAAGAATATTAAAAATCATTCATTTATGTCTAAGGAAGATGAAATTCTTTTGCTTCCGGCCAGACAATTTGAAGTTAAATCTTGTCTCAATTCTGGTCATGGACTCCATATAATACATGTTAAAGAAATAGATCCAAAGTATCCATTACTTGAACCCGTCTCTGTACCGTCAAATACATCTTCAGGTAGTGATTCATTTTGAATGGGAGAAAGTGCAGATAAGCATCGTGAACAGATTAATTAGTTCAAATTCTTTTTTGAGTAAATGAATGTGTAAATAGGTGAAAACAAGGTGGACATCTATCTGTCTAGAAAGGAGTTCTCCACAACTACGCTTGTTCAAACTCATCTTTATTTTGCTCATATTTCTAATACAAATGCATGACATAGAAAGAGATGAATATTCTTGTACTTGCATACGAACGATACAATTATTTCTCAATTTTTATTCATAAGAGAGTTATGCAAGTGATGTTGCTCCATAAGTATGAACATTGATTGTATACTATCCCGCTGTGTGTTGTGCGTGAACAAAACAATAATCTATTTATGTCTGTATGAAGCTATTCATAGAAAAAAGAAATAACTGTCAGTATTTCGACATAGACAAGAATAGAAAACAAACGAAATCTTTCTTTTGTTAAGCTCGTGTATTTTTAGTTGAATTGATTGACACATTTTGAATATCGTACGAAACTACAAAAAATAAAACATCATCATAACTTATATGAAAACGCCGTCAGGTCGCAATGTATCACATAATGATTTTCGTATCTTATTCACTTTTTTCATGAAATCACTTACATTTTCAATTGAAAACCAGTGATTTTCATCTAACAAATATCCATGCTTCCAGCAGAAAAATTGCAAGAGTCTCGTTTGTTAATGATGTTTTAGTACTTTTCCATATAAAGCTTTTTGAGAATTGAGCCGAACGAGATGAGTGTAGGTGTGAGGAAGATTGTTTCGGTGAGTAACATTCATTACTACACTCAACTGTATGATTGGTTTAAATATTAAAAATTATCAAAAAAAGTTTTACAATAGAAACAATATGTGAAATTCAAGGCCGATCAATATAATAAACTATGTTAAATGCTTAAGGCTCTTTTAAAAAATCCATATTTTCAAAAAAACCAACACTTGAAATTGACTTTTTATGGGTGTGGATGTGGGGTGTGGGTGGCTGGGTGTGGCTGTGGATGTAGCTCCTCTCTTAGCCGACACCCACCACCCACACACACCCACACACGCCCACACCCTAACATCCTAAAATGCTTCATTTTACTTAATGTTCATTAAAGAGAAATAAAAGAACTTAAGTAATGAATAGAAAGCACGCCGTATTTATGTTACATTAAATTACAATATTTTTCACCCTTTTACATCTTAGAGCATCGGTTTATTTGTTTCACAAACTTAAGATGATTTTCTTAATATGGAATGTCACGTCCTACAACTAGAAAGATCTTTCTTTTTACAATAGAGCATATGAGATACAACATCACTATAACATATTGCAGCGAGATGATGATCAAAAACAATGTTCACAGTTATTTGTCTGACTGTCGTGCTTCAAGAAAGTCGAGCAATAGATTTGTTTTTTAAATGAACAAGAATTATTAGCTTTCAAGTATATGTTAGCAAAAATGAGACTATTTTCTTGTTTAAAACAATATCATAGAAAACTTACATTGTTTAATTTTTAATTGATACCCAATCAATTTTGTTTTGAGACTAAAGCTAAAAAGAAATCATATGATGTTTTCTTTAGATTAAATTGGTTCAAGCTGAGAAGTTCTTAAATGAAGCTGAATCGATTATTTTAGAAAGCTGAAATCTATGGAGAAATATAGTTCAGTTCTTCTGGTACTTCAGTCCAGTCTCATCACGAAATTATGAGAATTTTTTTCTAGAACTACAATTAAATATTCTTCTTCACCAATCCTTAATTAAAAACTACAAATTCATTTCATTCTTCTTAAAGCATGAAAGTTACATTTGTGGTCGAAACTCGTTTAAAGACATCATCATGCTATAATACGTCGCTCATATATTTTTTTTCATACATATACTTCGTAGTTCTCATGATTAGTCAGATTTTTTATTGAATAAGTCTATATATTGCCGGTGTCCAGAATGCATATCACATTGTCTTCAGATGAACTTAATTATGAAAAGTAAAAGCCAGATTTACTTCTAAGAATACGACAAGTATTTCGGAGATCCATCCACATATCATGATTTTGTATGTTAATAAGACACCTTATCAATAGCCATTTGATTAACAAAAGTTCTTCGCATAAGAGTAAAAGATACTTCTTGATTCTATCCGTTTTAAGTTACAGATATAAGCAATATATTAAGACAAAAAAAAATAGCAGTACAGAGAAACTGTATCTAAATATGTTTTATGAATGATGAGGTGATCAAATATACAGGGCAAAAGATTCATATTCTAATATAAGAGGTTTTAGATCATTTTTTTCTGTAATTAAAGTTCAAGTAGAATTTTTCGTTAAGAAACTGTTTTGTTTGTAATAGATGCATTTAAATAATTAACTAACATTTCAATTGTCAATGAAAATCGATTACAACTAGGGAAGATATATCACGAAATTAAAGTTGTATTGATCTATTCAATTTGTATTCAAAATATCAATACAAATTAGAATGTTAAATAATTTTTACGAACCATAGGCAAGAAACAAAGCATTGTGATAGAAGGAAATAAAGCAAGAAGAAATTATGAAAAATCTTTTTTGATCCAACAAATGCGGATGTAGGTGTGCTATGGAGCTTGATTGATGAAAGCATCACTACCACATCCAATGTCAGCTATACCTAACAGGATAAGATATTCTTCTACGGTTCTTCACACATCGCTGGCGCCTGTGCGAGTTTAAATATCTTGTTCTTAATTGAGCACATTTTGAGGAAATCATTAGTATGGGGTGAGAGTATAGAATAAGATCATCCACATTTACACTCACCCCCAAGTGAATAGATAATTATGCTTATAATAGTTCACATTTATGTTTTCAAACCTATAGAAGTTTCCAAAATTTTGAAGAAATGAACTATTCAATAATTTTGACACTAAGGTTTCATATTAGTACGAATGTGAGATACGCCACTCCTTGCTAAACTTCCGATAAACAATTCACAAGTTAGTTAAATTATTCAATGTGAAATAAAACTTTCAAGTCAGAAGTAATAAAAGAAGCAAGTTAATAACAATTTTCGCCTAATAAAAAACTTTTATAATGAAATTTTTGTGAAGAAGAGGGACGTTGACAAAGCTGTACGTTTTCCAGTCATTGTTTATGCTCAGTATCAAAAACAATGAAAAATTACGTCGTCATTCCTAGAAATACACAAGTTCCTAAAGACTTGAATAATGAATCTCTTTATGAGAAAAATTTCTTTAGAAATAACTAAAACATGTATAAATATTGAGGAAAACTCTATAATAGTCATTTATTTTGTCTCATTCTTGTTATTGTTTTCTTGTCATTCTTCTCCAAAATAACTGGACTATAACTCTACGTGAGATTATTATAGTTTACCACATGAGATATTATCACAAGAATCTCTATTTAGAGTAGCAATTATGCTGTGTTTTCATTTGAGATTTAGATATTTCTTCGTCATACAACCATACTGTGCTGTTGAATATCTGCACTGTACTTTTTACCAAAGATATTTCTTTTGAATAATACACTCAAACAACTTTGTTGTTTCGACGTCGTTTCTACCTGCATATTAAAAATTAAAATTATGTTGTCATTTTCGATCATTGATCATGATAAATTTAAATAAGTGGGAAAAACTTACAAAAGACGAATTATGAGCATTCGTCTCAGTAGAATAGCTGTTAAACTCCAGAATCTTAATAGAGGTCTGATCTTGGGAACTTTTCCAACATATGCTTTGAAAGCCGCTGAACGGTTTGATTCTGTAGAAACATGAATCGATCGCATTTTTGGCAGTTCACCTGAACTTATTGGATTCAACTGTCAAAGGTCTAAAAACAGTTGAATTCTCAAAAAGGAATAATTTCATGGAACAGGTAGTTCTTGTAGATCTAATCGCATCGTATTACATGAGTTAATTATGTCAACAACTTTTGCACTTCATTCTTAGAAATCAAAAAGCACTTGAACTATGCTTTGTAAGACTTGTTAGGTTTTCTCTCATTGTTGAAAATTATTCTGATAGAGGTGAAAAATTAATCAAGTGTAAGGAGATGTAGTCAACCTTCAGAAACTGAAAATTTCAAGAAAACTGATTATGATTCAATGTTATATTCCTTATTGCATAGCGTCTTGAATATTTTAAATTTTGCCTCAAGTTCTGTTAAACTTTCAGTTTTGAAATGATAGGTACTTCTGAGCAAAAGACAGAATTTGCACTCGAAACTTGAGTTACGATAAAAGAAAAAGGGAAATGACGATCATTGTCTATGGTAAAAGGAGTCATTTTCCTTTTTATTCAAACTGTACATTGATTTTCCTAAAAACACCAACAGGTTTCCTTACAATTTTTAATCAACATGAATGATATATTTGCTCACTTTTGTTTCCAAATAATGTGGATTCTGTCAATGTATTCATTAGTTTTAGAAAAGGAAATGTCACAAGAAAAGTTTTTTCTTGATTTCATGCATTCATCTAAAACATAAGCAGAAGGTCATCGAATATTTAAACACAACATAACCGAAAGGAAAAACTTATTATTTGAAAAGATTTCTTCTTTTGAGGACCAGATATTAAATGTGAATGAATTGGATTATTTTCTCGGATATAGTAAAGATTAATCGTTTTATGTCAGACCTTTTCGACTTTAGAAAAGACTTAACGATTATAGTCTTCTGTGATCTTGACAACAATCTTATTGGAAATGTTGAGTAATATTCAGACAATGGAAAATACAATTCATATTTTGCTATTATATTTTTGAAAAATTCGACGAAGATGAGACATATATATATCAAAGTTGACCTTATTGTGTCTTCCAATATCAGTGTATCTAACTCTGAAATATAAGAACTTGTTCCATCAGATCAGAAATAGCACTTTTTTGAATGCACAACTCAACAACTTGATTTATTCAACTAGGTTTTCTGTAAGAATTTTCTGAAGTAAAGACAAGAATTATGATTGATACAGATTTAAAATGAACAATCTACACATTTGTAAATGATAGTACCAAACTTAGTGTAAAATGATATAGGCTGATTTAAAATCTTCTTAGTTCACTCGATGAAATAAAATACTACGCTAAAGTTTCATACCTCGGTTGAATAATCTTACCTACGAAAGTAAGCATTCAGAAGAAATTCGATTTCTTCGATGTATTTAACATCTTGTTTTCTTCTTCTCTTTGTATGGAAATTAGAAAATAAAATAGTAGTATGAATAATACTAAATAAAATAAAAAAAGTGTGAATGTAACATCCGTTTATGAGTACTTTTCAGCACTTACATCTTCAATAACGAAATCGAATAGCCAACATTCAAAATTTCTGTTCTATGCATTCATCTTCATTAAAACTGCACGAAAACGTCGATGATGTCTACCTTTAAGTCATTGTAAAAACAGATTTTGTGCATTTATAGCGAAACATCAACCCTTTTCCGTTTTTGAAACAATAATGTACCATATTTCCAAATCATATATAGAAAAACTGTTCATTATCTTCGTCATATACGAAAAAAGGGTTTATGTTCAGTTTTAAACTCATAAATCCTATCTCCGTTTTTTTCATTATCAAAAACATTTTTTTCTCCGTGTATTATTCTATGAATTTTTCTTACAGTGATATCCGGATTCATTTGGCTTGATCCTAGTGTGAACGATAAAGGATTTCGAGAGACAGAACAAAAGTTGGGCTCTATTATTGATCATTTGGAGAAATTTCAAGATATAACACAATGTCAGAAATATATTGAAAAGCGATCACAAAACGATCGACTAGTAATTATTGTTAGTGGCCGATTGGGAAGAGAAATAGTGCCTTATATTCATGAGCTTCAACAAATTATGTCGATTTATGTGTACTGCATGGATAAAAAAAGTAATGAACGGTGGGCTTGCAAATATACAAAAGTAAAATTAAATTGAATGAATTTGATTGCATTTTATGATTTTCTGTCTATAGGTAAAAGCTGTCGTTGTTGAAGTTGATGAACTTATTTTTCGAATTACGAATGATCATAACATTCAGAAAACGAAGAAGGGGCCATTGTCACCAACTAGTGCTACTGCACGTGCTGACGCAGGTAACTCAAAGATATGCGTGTATGGTCAGTTTCTTTTTTTTTACAAGGGTGGATGTGAGTATTTTTATTAGCACTAGTCAAACCGACATCAACACCCATAACTACGCCTATCGACTTCAGTTTTAAGTAGTAAAATTTAAAGTAGAACTTCAAGTTTAACTTTTAAAGCAAAGCTAAAGCGTTAACTGTATTATTTTTCAAGCTAGAGCTTCACTAATTAGTACCCTCAGAATGGTTAATCAATCAATGAAAGTGTGAATGAGAGTGTGGGCATTCTCATTGATGTGAATGTAACTGATAGGATGAATGTGAGCAACCAGTATGCAAAAACACACGGAGGCATTCGCATCCACCCCAGATCCGTAGCTCCTGATTGTAGTGATGTCATGCCTTGCTCAAGAGAGAGTTTTACAACGAATCATTTTCCGGTTTCTGTTTCTTTCTTTTATTTTTTTCTCAGTCATTGGTTGATGAAGAATGTCTATCATGAATTCCTCCGTTCACTCTTAGAGATGAACAGTATACTCCAAAGACAGGCAATAGTTCTGTTCACAGCAGAGATGACTTACAATTCAAAGAGTCAAAAAAAATTCTGTCTTTTAAAAGAAAACAGCCGTTATTTGTGTCCATTTGAGTGATAGGAAATTACATATGAAAAAAAGAGAAATTCTTCAATAGTTTCTACCTTCACAAGTAGAACTCAAAAATAACTTGAGAGCAAATAATAATCCTGCTACTTTTTACCTTAAGAGATAGATGACCAATTGAATGAAAATGTACTGATGAACATCGTCAATGATAGATGTGTGTATATACTTACATTCTATTTTTTCTTGATCTGTACAACTTTAGACAGAAAGGAGCATTATTCCATAAGCGGGAACAATTTTCCCATTAATGAATTCTATTACACACTGGTATGTATTTCTTTCGGTCATTCAATATTTTGAATCTTTCAATTTTTTGGATGTGATCACGTGTGTGTACTTTTTCTTTACACCCAGCCACATTCAATACTCGCGTCTTCTTTTTTTAATCAATAATTCGTTTTTCTTCAATAGGAAAGCTTGATGATTCCACCGATGAAGATCTGTTAAAATTAGCCACGAATGAAATAATACGCACTCTTAATTTGGAAGAATATGAAATAAAAGATACAATTATGAATGATTTGTTAGAAAATGGTCGACAATCATTGTCCAAGTATCAAGAAGATCTTCTACCAGATATCTATGCAGCAGCAATAAAAGAAAAGAATGGTAGATTGATGAAATCTCTGAAAAATTATTTAGAACAACAATGGAAAGTAAAATATGGTTCTTCAAATCAGTGGTTTATTAAATTTTTAGACGAATATAAAAATACCGTCAATTATAATTCTGTTCTGAACCGCACAGCTGAATACGGCACTAAATACTTGAAAGATTGTCCAATCTTATCAATTGTTTTGCAACTTCTATTTGAAGGTATTGATGATAAATGTCTCAATGAAAGAAACACATTCGACGATCTATGGTATACAATAACCAATAATGGTTTAAAATCTATAGAAAATTTTTCTAATTATATGAATGAAAATGTCATGCTTGAACTAAAAAATACAAAGCAATCAGTATTAACTCAAGCTTTACGTGAATACTATCGTCCAAAATTATTTGAATTATTGAAAAAAAGTCAAATCCCAAATAACAACAATTTGTATGATTTAGCATTAAATAATGTTGCTGAATATGGTTGGTTACAAGGTTTACAAGCAGTTCAAAATAAAATAATTCCGAAATATTTTAAAATATTACGAGCAAATATTCCTCAAGGTAAACATGATTTGCTTGAATGTCTTGTTTATTTATTCCTCTAAAATGCAAATATCGTTAATATAGATATGTGATATCATGACTTTCTGAACCTAGTATACTCTCCAAGATTCGCAGAAAACTTTATTTTTATCCGTACGTTTCAACACACATAGATATGTCCTTTGACGTATATTGATCACAAATATGATAGTTACAACGAATAAAACTATATTTCCTGTTCAGTAATATCAGTGCAATAAAACCTTCCGTGATGATGTTCTTGAGATTTTAGAATTGTTGACCCGCACTATAGAAGACACATATTGTTAAGAAGATAACTTTTCAGTCTATGGAAAAAAAACCTTTCAAAGACACTAAGAATAATAAGAATAGAAGTCTCTATGACTTATTCCTTATAATTTTGTATTTCACCTAGAAAATCATTATGAATAAGCGAAAATTTTTTGTATTTGATTTTAATAAGAAAGTAAGCCTTTATTGTCCAAAAAGTAGTAATTTCTTCGATGACTTCTTCAAAAATTTAAGGTATATACGACTCTGAGTTGATCAGTTGTTTCTACACGTTTTGCATTTTGATGCATTGTTTGTCACATCATTCATAGAGACTCAGATCATTCAATCTGCATACTCTGTGTAGTCAAACTTTATTAATAATCAGTATTTTTGCAAGAAATACTTTCTCTGTTGAAAAGTTCAAATCAGTTAAATCTTCATGCCACCTTACTCAAGATAGGATAACTTGTGTTCGCTAAGAAGTAAACTGTGAACGATATAATTTCATTTTCGTTTTATCAGATTTGCTTTTATTGTCTATTAAAATAATTGCTTTTTGATATCAAGATATGACTATATGAGAAATCAAGAAGCACTGATCAATAAGGATATACTAAGGGAGACAAGCTGAAGTTTTGGCTGCCATTGATAGACTTCCTCCTCTCTCATCCTTCTATAGGACGATAATTCTGTGCAATCGCAAAAAGAAGGAGTGAACTCTATTTTGTAGGTGTGGAGGTATGAGTAACTAGATTAGAACACTCACACCTAACTTTTAATTGCAGTGTAAAACCAAGCGAAATTTTGCAACTGCTATCTATCTCATCCATATCCATGTGGAGCACGTTCTTCTTAAAGTTTGTTATTCATAAATTACTTTCGATGCACATAACTAATGCAAAGATGTTTTAGAGCTTCGTCCAAATAAAATGCAGTACGATAATGCATATTTCAGTTGTTTTTGAAAAGTTCAAATTTTCTCTAACAATGCAAGTCTTGGTAGTGTTAGTAAAAAACAATAGACATATTCAAATCCAATGGAAACTCTGAGATTACGTCGAATAGAGAATACAGTCCGATTCATTGAGTTCTTGCATCATCGAATGAGAGGTTCTTGAAAACGACTTTTAAAATTACATGATACTGCTAGATGCTCATTACCTAAGTGTACATCAAGTAAAAATTAGAAGCAACATATGATTATGCGACCACCTAGAGTCATTCGTTAATGGAAAAGCTGAGTTTTTGTTGTTCACTTAGTATAGGACATTCACTTCGGTGTGATCGTGTTATAATTGAGCGATGACGAAATATATAAGAGTTGTCCGAGGATGGCAGCTGACAGAAATTTTTAAGTATCACACCGTTTCGAAACGCGCTTTTCATTTGCTTTTGAAAAAACAACCATATGGTTCTGAGCGCTTGCTAATGTTTAATCAGTCACACCCCGTAATGGCTAGCTTTTCTCAAATTTGTATAAACACAACAGATGTTGTAACTTATATCAATGCCTTGGATTGTGAAGCAAAATATAACTGAACGAAATAGTTTATGATTAGAAATCAACATGCTTAAAACAAGTGAGATATATAATCTTGTGGTTGTCTTGGTTCAGATAACTCATGCTCTCATGCTATATTTAAAAGTGTCCATAGATTGTCCTCGTTGGTCGGAATCAATCAACTTTAGTTCTGTGCTTAAATCTTTTCCATTTAGGTTTTAGTGGAAAGATGAGGATCTATGTGATGGGTAACTCAAATCTTCATATACTTGAAGCATGAAAAAGAAAAGAATTCGCCGTAAAGTCGTTCAAGTTATATTTTCACATAGTTCTTTTATCAATACCACTACAGATGTTCCTGCGAATCTTTTACCTTTTTTTAGTTCCTTCAGCTATCATGTTTCTTTTAGTTTGATTAATTACTTGAGTATTGCAAACGATTTAGATTTCTGATAATCAAGCTATTACTGTAGCTCGTTTAATTTGACAGTCTTCTTTATTTCTTGGTATTTCTAAATGTTCCTATTTACCGACGGATTCTTAAGTTTCGTTGTTTCTTTTATGTCAATGAGTTGTTAGACTTCATTGATATGCATGGAACTTCTAAGTTTCTTGACTTCATTGAGTTTTGATGAATCACGCAATTTGTGAAATTTCTAAGATGATTCTTATAAAATTTTATGGATTGCTTTCTAGATTTTCAGAAAAGTCGATACCGATGAGGCTCAACAAGAAAATATATACGACATTCTTTTTTGTTTTATTCTCTCAGCCGTGTGTTGACGAAGGACATTTTTTTTAAATTGTCGTTACATTCTTCATCATGAGATGTTTTCTGCAGCGATCATTCTTCTTCTTCCTATTTTACTCTTGCAGAATGCGTAAGATCCTTCTCTAGAGTTCCGACAATTCCATTGATTTTTAGTATCTCAGCGATTTCATGGATTTCTCAAATTTTTCGTATTTTAAAGATCCTTTCGATTCATTAGGTTGCTGACGATCTACAAATTCCTGAG
>CAJNOP010001859.1:0-18144 GCA_905250075.1 Rotaria sp. Silwood1 | reverse complement strand
CCTAAGGGTACTCCCTGATAGTTGGGGTTGAGGACCTAAGGGTACCCCCAATAGTAGGACTGGAGGACCTGAGGGTACCCTCAATAGTAGGACGGGAGGACCTAAGAGTACCCCATAATAGTAGAGCTCGAGGACCTAAGGGTCGCCCTAATAGTAGGGCTTGAGGACCTAAGGATACCCCCTTATAGTGGGGCTTGAGGACCTAAGGGTACCCCCCAATAGTAGGACTGGAGGACCTAAGGGTACCCCCGAATAGTAGGGCTTGAGGACCTAAGGGTACCCTCTAATAGTAGGGCTTGAGGACCTAAGGGTACCCCCCAATAGTAGGACTGGAGGACCTAAGGGTACCCCCTTATAGTAGGGCTTGAGGACCTAAGGGTACCCCCCAATAGTGGGGCTTGAGGACCTAAGGGTACCCTCTAATAGTAGGGCTTGAGGACCTCAGGGTACCCCCCAATAGTAGGACGGGAGGACCTAAGGGTACCCCCTTATAGTAGGGCTTGAGGACCTAAGGGTACCCTCTAATAGTAGGGCTTGAGGACCTAAGGGTACCCCATAATAGTAGGACGGGAGGACCTAAGGGTACCCCCTTATAGTAGGGCTTGAGGACCTAAGGGTACCCCCCAATAGTAGGGCTTGAGGACCTAAGGGTATCCCCCAATAGTAGGACTGGAGGACCTAAGGGTACCCCCGAATAGTAGGGCTTGAGGACCTAAGGGTACCCTCTAATAGTAGGGCTTGAGGACCTAAGGGTACCCCCCAATAGTAGGACTGGAGGACCTAAGGGTACCCCCTTATAGTAGGGCTTGAGGACCTAAGGGTACCCCCCAATAGTAGGGCTTGAGGACCTAAGGGTATCCCCCAATAGTAGGACTGGAGGAGCTAAGGGTACCCCCCAATAGTAGGGCTTGAGGACCTAAGGGTACCCTCTAATAGTAGGGCTTGAGGACCTAAGGGTACCCTCTAATAGTAGGGCTTGAGGACCTAAGGGTATCCCCCAATAGTAGGACTGGAGGACCTAAGGGTACCCCCCAATGGTAGGGCTTGAGGACCTAAGGGTGCCCCTTAATAGAAGGGCTTGAGGACCCAAGGGTACCTGTATAGTATGGCCAAATCCAAATGGTTTGGGGCGTTGAGCCCTAATTCTAAAACAAATCCAAACCAAATCCAAACCTTGAGTATCAAATCCAAATCGAAAACCAAGCAGTGGATAACAAATCCAAACCAAATCCAAACACCACGTATCAAATCCAAATCCAAACCAAGACCAAATCCAAATCTTATTTCGAATCCAAATCCCTAATACCAAATCCCAAGTACTCGGGTTTGTTGCATCCCTAGAATTTCCTGAATTCCTTGAATTCGATGATATTTAGATGGGGTACGTGTTATAGTTGTGTGTCACTCTAAATTCCTTGATTTTCCATGAATTTCCTTGAATTGTCTAAATTGCTTGAATTTCTTGATTTCCTTGAATTCCATGATATTTAGAAGGGGTATGCCTTAAAGTAGTATGTGACTCTAAATTGCTTGAATTTCCTGAATTCCTTGAATTTCCATTTGGTGGATCCTAGGTAGTGCTGGTTTCGAAAGATGCTCAGAAGGAAGTTATGCGACCTAATTCGTCACTATTGACCCCAAATTTTGCGTATTAGTAGCAGACCTGCAAACTAGAAAAATTTTAAGATGATATAATTTTATGCTGTAATTTGGCTGCAATAGAGAAGTTTTGCTAAAACTGTTCTGTACGACCGTAGTTTTACAGCTAAATTCTATTTTCGAACATTGACATGAAACATTGCACATATAAAGACCACAAATAGGCTAATTGATAGAAAAAATTTCAAAATTCTTGAACGTGATATAATTAAAAGATGAATTTTTCAAAATATTAACGTTATATACAATATCTGTAAAACAAAGCACCTGTATTTTGAAAAATTCATATTTTGGTTAAGCCATATGGAAGAAGTTTGGAATTTTTTCTACAAGCTAGCCTATTTATGGTCTCCATATGTGCAAAGTTTCATGTCAAAGTTCAAAAATATAATTTAGCTGTAAAACTACGGTTCTTCAAAAAGATTTTAGTAAAACTTCTCTATTGCAGCCAAATTACAGCGTGAACTCATATCATTCTAAAATTTTCAAATCGTATTATTCATTGATTTCATAAGTTCTCCTATTTCAAACTTAAATCTTAAAAGACAAAAAAAAATATCAATTCAATTCTTAACCGAATTTGAATAATCATTTACCTATTCGTTATACGTCATCGTGACAGGTGGCACGTTGATTCGATCTTATTTCTAAAGCAAAATGGTTCAAGTCCGATGTATTACCAAGAAACCGTTTCTATATACACTTCTTTCTCGTTTCCTATGTTTCTCAATAATACTACGGTACATAATTTGTTGGTTTTAAAGAAGAAGTAACGCTCATCTACCGATTCGCTCACCCGTTTTTGAAAGAATAATAATGCGATCTTAGAAAATATTGATTTAAGTAGTCTTTATATTGCTTCTATAGAACATTATTGCCTACTGCATACTTCTGGACTAATTTCTTCACACTACGTTAGCTAATCAAATCTTATCATCAGCCACTGTAAATAAGTTGTCACTCAAGTGTCCGACTAATCTGCTTACGTTGAAACGACGATGCTAAATGATCGATGAAAATATATTTCGTGATATGAGATTTGGGTGTGGGTGTGGGTGGATGGAGATGTAGATGCGGGACGATAATATATTCGCATCCACACCTATACCCAGCACCGCTCACACCCATAACCCACACCCACACCCCACACACCCACCCCTTGATGTACGGCTCTCATTTTGTTTGTTATGCCTGATCTTTTAAGACAAAGACTAGGTGTGTTGTGCCGTCATGATGCCTGTCCAACAACGATTTTAAATACACAAAAACATTGCGTCCACGACACTGCATACCGCGAGTTCTAGCCATACGTTCTGGTGGGATTCGGACTAGTCTAAACAATATAATAAGCATGATGTAGAAGGTTGGATTCGAACATGCTAATCGCTTAGCTGATGTGCATTATGCGACCAAGTGATCAGCTTCTACATGACAACAAATATTTTCAGGTGCTATTCAATACAATTTTACACGAAATTTTTCAAATATCGTCATTAATAGAACCAATTTTTAAATTATTTTTATTTTTTCCAAAAAACTTTTTATTATCACTGACATTTAGAAAATTGTTTTACGTTGAAAAAGAAATAAATTAAAAATAATCTAGAATTTAAGAAATTCATTTTTTTCATATCCAGATTGAAGTTTACTTTAATTTAAAATTTTCGTAATGTAAACTTATAGATAACTTATAATGATGTCATTTATGTACATATTCTTAAATTTTGAGTTGCCAGAATTCATATTTAAACTAGAATGAAATGATGTCATAAAAATATTCGAGTTATTTTTAAATTAACTTATTTTCAATTCACGTTACAATCTAAGAAGCTTGAATGAATCTTAATACGCAGTTTTCGTTGAGAAGTAATCAAAATACTTTGTACTTTTACTACAAAAAAAAATGCAAATCTTTACTCTCCAGAGAGGTGTTTGATATATTCTTCGACACGAAGCAAACAAATTGATTAAGTTGTACATAAAATATGATGAAATATATAAAAACATAGACTTGTTTAACATGTTGTCAACCTTTGATATCATTCTCAATGTTGAAGAACACTTCTTATTGTTGTTTAAGTTAAAAAACAAAGTAATAACATCAATAGCAGTCTTGAAAACGAAAAAAAATCTGTTTTCGTACAATATTGTATGATTGAATTAGTTCATTCCTAATCAAAAAAAATAATAGCGAAATAATTATTATTCTACTACCTGATAGGCTACTCTAGACAGTACTTTCTCAAAAATGGAATTTTCATTACTAGTACCAATGAGACACATCAGACCAGTCAACTCACTTTTATCTATTAAGTTTTAAGTATGCTAACTTACGTGTTAGAATACATTTATGTTCGATTCTGTTTACATAATTGGGATTTGTTCAAATTGATGTTAATGATTATGCAGATTTTTAGCTATTGTTAGCTATACTATACGGTTATAATTTGTATATCATCGTTGCTGACACTCGTTGAATTTGTGAGTGGTGCATTTCAATGATGGTGTACAGAATGAAGTTGATCTTCAAGATTTATCAAAAGCGTAGATGAGATTTATTGAATCTGTTGAAGATTTTATGAAGAATAAATAGCGGATTTAGCTTATATAGTTCATTTTAGTGTTGGACTAAATGGCGATCATATTAATATACCAATAAAAATTCTCGTGTCACAATTAATATAGTATAGAAACATTATTTTGACATCACTATTTTCTGAACTTGCTCGTTTACTTTTATTCATTGATTAAAATTACTTAGAAATAGATGATGAATAGGATCGTGAATTTTCTAAAGAAATATTTCTAGTTTTGGCAAGTCATCGTGTTGTTTAAAATTGTAGTATTTTTATGAAAGTGCATTCAAAATCCAGAAAATCAGCACTACTCATCAAGCCTTGAACAAATCAGAATAATTTTTAAAAACTCAGGAAATCAGGACCTGATGCGACGCATGATTAAGCAGATTTCTGGAATACCATGAACCTTTACAAAGTTCAATTAGTCTTAAATTTTAATGATTGTTCTTTATGAATTATTTTTTTCATACTGAATAAATAAATATATAATCATAAAATCTATCGAATGATTCATAAACAAATACACTGTTCATAATTTTCAAACTCCTTTTCTATTATTCTCTTGATCAAAACACTTTTTTTTATCAAAACATAACACTTGAAATTCTCTGCAAAGATATATATATGATTGGATCTAAAAACTGTTTTATATGTGTTTGAAAACTCGAAATAAATATGAAAAATAGTCATGAATTAGCAAAATATGGTCCATGCACAGTTCGTACCAGGGCCATTATTTCGTAGATAAAAATGGTATCTAAGTAAAAAAAAAAAGTGCACAATGAATATCACATAAAGATCTCAGTTGTTTCTCGTACGAAGAAATTAAGAAACTAAAACTGACTGATCTTAAAAAACAAAGACGAATTAAATTTGTGATTTAGTGGTTATATCAATGTTCAGAATGATGGTTCATAGTATTTTATGAGTATATGAACACAAGAACTGACAGAGCCGGTAATGTTTGGAAAATGCCACAATGCATTTCGAAAGATATAATAGTAAAATTCTTCTGATAGCTCTAGGACGTAATGAGAAAATGTTAGAAAACAACGGGATGTATCAACCAGATGATGTAAGAGGAAAAAACTTAAACTTCTGAAGTTGATTTATGTCTATTAAAGAAAATGAACTAGACTATATTTAAAGAATTTCAAACATCATCTCTCGATAAAACAAAACGTGTTCTAATCAATGGGTATAATACAGAAGAACTTCCGACAATACGAACAACGCAAACTTCTTTATGCACTTCTTTTAAACACTTAATGTATACTTGCTTTTTCTTACACACTTATTTCGAAGAAAAATTATACATATTGTTAATTATTTATATTATTCAATTTTGGATTTTCTAAATAAATATTTTAAACGATGGACATTGATCAGACAAATATCGAAACAACAAGAGAAAAGTTATTGTAGTAAATTGTCAGACATAAATATTTGTTTAGTTGGTTTTTATGACGTATTTGAAAAATAATATTTATAATTTTTTTTTTTTTTTTTTATTATTATTAAGCTCAAAGTCTATAATGATGACGATTACTGTTCGTCATTGTCTATCATTAAATGTGGTATAACAAAGAAAAAAAACATCACGTTTGTCATGCACATAGTGTCTCTTAGTTGAAATATATAAATTTAAGTTTTGAACTCAATCTCTAATAAATCTTATTTTATTTCTAGTTACAACATTGATTGTTCTTCAATATTTTAAGTTGATCTGATCGAATAAAAGTTTTTTTTTTGTTAAATATGTTGACATTATCCAATTTTAATATTTTAACTTTTCTTATTATGTCAATATTATTTCTATCGGTATATAGTCAAATAAAAATAAAACAAGATGATGATTTATGTCCAAAAATTATCGGTATACTTTGTGTTAAAAATGTTCTTTTGGATATTGCACGAACAGCTGACGAAATCAATATAATAGCTCATAAAATGGAACAAGATATTGTAAGTATAGTTTTAGTTTTTTTGAAATTTATATTATGTTTGAATTTTTAGTCTGAATACGAACCAACGCCAATGACTCTCAATGATTATATTAATGATAAAATGAAACATATACAATCGAGTAAACCAAAATCATATTATCATGAACAATTTATGAATATTCAAAATAATATTAATAAAGTATGATAAATTAAATTGAATAGTTTAATTATTATTTTTTTTTTTTTCTAATGTTCTATAGACGGATTTTCTTCATTTATTGCAAGAAGAATATTATGCTTTTAGTTATTTGTATAATTCAATACAGCGTATTTTAAAAATAGGAAATTTGTTTAGTACTTCAATGGATGAATCATTTGAAGAAATTTTAAATAATTTACAAAAAAATATTTTATGTAAATATCGTAGTATTTTTAATGTTTATTCTGAATTATGGTTACCAATAGATAAAATTCATGGTATGGAAATATTAATAAGTCGAAAACGAAATGCACCATCATTTTTATATAATGCTTATTCAATGATAATTATTCGATTATTATATGAATGGATAGAAAATGTTAATAATATTGCTAGCAATATTGATAGCAAATATTTTCGTTAATATTGTTGAACAATGCTACTATTTTTCTTTGCTATAATTATATTCTTATTAAATTTTTTTGTTGTTAAGTGCTAATATTATTATTAATAAATGTGTATGTTGATGTGTGGTATATTTTATTTTTTTATTCACATGATTGCAGAAACTAGACTTTAAGTCTTGATGATGAAGGTTATAAATTTGATCATCGATAGGATAGAATAAATGTTTAGATAGAGTATTGAAACTCTAGAATCTAACTCAACAATCAAATGAGGATATCATTTTACCATTTTGAACAAATTAATATCAATAAATATCTGTTTTTTCAATATTTAATCACTGCCCCCGTTCTCAGGAAAAAAAACATCCTATACTAACTCGTTAACGGATGGTGTGACAAATATATTCCACTTTTTTTTCCTTTCAATTGCAGAACTGTAATAAACAAGGATAAATGACTCTTGTTGAACAAAGGATATTGTTGCATAGGTGGATTTAATTTCTATCTATCCAAGTTCAAATAATAGTATTTATCTGTTCTTTTCAACAGGAAATTGTGAAGAAGGCGAGCATTTATTCTCACTTCGGAAAAAACACTTGATAGACATGTAGCAAACAGAAAGTTTGAACATTGGATTTATGTTAAATTTGAGTTATACTTTCACTGTCCTTTATGAAACAGTAGTCTCGTGACTATGCTTTTGTAAAGCACGTGATGGTAGTGCCATTCGTTTGATAGAAAAAAAACGTATAATAGTACAATGTGTGTATTGAGCAAAGTAGGTGAACTGATCAATAATGCTGATATCACTCTGGCGTGCTTCAGAATTATTGATATGATTCTCGTGTATGATAATCTAAATTATGGTCTATCGGATTGCATCATCAGCATTGATAGAACTTAGCTATCCGAAATTCGTTTGTTAAAGGATTATTAAAACTTTATCCTCATTATAAAGTCCACCATAAGAAAAATTTTATGAAGCTTCATAGAAGATCATGAGTTTTCAAAAGCCTTTGATTTTCTAAGTAAATGCTAGCATATATCTAGTGTAATTAATAAAATTTTATTTTATCGAAAAATAATTTTCAATTCACACTTTTAAAAAAAACTACACTAAGGCACACTAAAGTTTACTAGAAGATACTATATTTTAAATTTAAAGATTGACGAATGTGAATGTTTTATCAGTTTTTTTCGAAATTCTTGAGTTCAATTTTTCTGGTCAATGATATTTTTAAAAAAATGCAAAACTAAATGCTATGAAACATGAGTAAACGGTAGGAAATAGATTTCCATTAATCAAAGAGATCGAACTCAAGAATTCTAAAAAACCGATAAGAGATTCTGATTTGACGATTTTTCATCAAGTTTTTATTTAACACAATAATCGTTATTTTCCGAACAGAATATGATAGCTATCATGTTAATTTTTAGTCTAATTCCAAAAAAAAACAATATCAGCATCTTCCATATCAAAAGATGTTGGAAATTCCAGATCTGCACTTTTCCTTTTAATAATGACGCAATAGAATGTTTCTCAGACTTGATAGTCAACATCACTAAAAGCATACGTTTATTTATGATATTTAACAATAATACGACTTTCAACATGCACATTTAATAACTAGTATTTGAAATTGCGATAAAATATGACAGCTCTATATGTTCTTATAATAATATTATTACTTTTCTTGAGCTATGATTGTTTTTATATAACAATCAACGTTAATTATTATAGAAAAAATATTCGATACTTCGATTATATATCACATTTTTAATAATTTCAAAAATTGAATTATTTATTAATGAATTTTGAATTCTACGAAATTTTTTTGTTCGTAGTCAAAATTCGATATTAATATCATTAAATATTTTTCTTCGAAAATCAATCAAAATGTCAAGAATATGATCAAATAAGTCACATTGAAATACATCTTCATAGATTATTTATCTATATATTCAGTGACCTTTTTTTTATCCGACTTTTTCATGTAATTTAAATGATGACAATAATAAATATTTAGTAGTAATTTTCTTACGAAGAATAGTTTCATTAACAAAAAAAAAAAAATCAGGTATTATTTTTTATGATCAGTGCATTTTGTTAATAGTAATATTAACTACTATAAATAGAAGGAAATAAAAATACTATATTTTCATATTAAAGAATAAGTTCATTATCTTTTAGCTAATATATTATTCAACAAAATAAAAATGTCTATGATATCGAACATGACTATATTATTAATTATTCTCATATTAATTTTATTTATATCTCAATCTAATGAACAACAATTAAAAAATGATGATATATGTAATCCAACACGAGAAGTTTTATGTATAAAAGATATTTTAAAGGATATATCAATAATAGCTGTTACTATTAATGAAACAATAAATAATATTCAAAAACATATTTCAAGCAAAACTATAAATATTGAAAAATTCGATCGTTATGTAGCACATCAAATGGATTCAATTAATTCATATTTACCAATACCAAAATATCATGTGCATTTTTTTCGAATGAATAATATTCATAAAGTATTATTATAAATTGTTTTTTGTATTTCAATAATATAATATTTTTTTTTTTGTTGTAGAAATATTTAGTTCATTTATGTTTAGAAGCGCATGATGCAATAAGTTTTTATTATAATTCAATTAATGATATATTAAATATGAATGATGCATCTTCATCGATAACAGATGCTTGGTTGAATCAAATTCAATCTAATATACGATATAAAATTATTTGTGAATATCGAAATATTTTATATGTTTATTCACATGAATGGAAATCAATTAATCAAACAAATCGAATAAAATATTCAACAATAAATCATCCAACTACTCCATCAATTGTTCATGATGTTTATACAATTATTAATGTTCGATTATTAGATGAATGGATGCTTAAAATTCATTCAGTTATTAATAATCTTGAAACAAAATTTGTTTGATTTATTAAAATATTTTAAATTATAAATAACAAATTCTCAAGAAAATGATCATGCTTTCAATATTTCATGTAAATGCTTTTGCTGATATGATTTTTTTCGCTAATAAAATGAATGCTAATTCTATGACATAAATAAACAATCATTTTCTTGCAATATAATTTAATATATCGAAATAAGGTATAAGATTAAACATAGAAAATTTCTTCTAGAAATTATATTTGTCGATGGTAATACTCATTGATACTAAATATAGCTTATGAGAGAACTAGTCGAACTATAACACACCATTTGAACTCATTTTGAGCTAACAAGGAAGGCTTAGTAAGATTAAAAAATGTTTAAACGGGCTCATGTCCATGAATAATCGCTTGAGACGTTCAACGTATTCTTCAGTTTGAGTTTCAGATCGAAATTTTGCTATTTCGTTTGTGAATAAATATTTAAAGCTAAGTTGATAATTCAGAAAACAGTCCTAACTCGATTCTAGAGACCCACGGTCAAGAACTCCTTAGGATTTTTCCTATCTATCTGAGACCTCCTTGCGAATCTAATATGAGTTCAAACGGCGAATTACAGTTGGATTAGTTTCCTCATTCGAAAATTGGTCATCAAGCAACTAATCAAAGTTATTTCTTAGTTTAGGTACGAATTAACTTTAATCAAAATATGACAGTAATCGAAATTTATGCGTTCGCTTTCCATAAAAGTCATAGTTGTGTGAACATATTCTGTTATAAGAGAAGAAATGATCATGATGTCGATTTTAAATTAAATACATCTTTTCTGCATGTATCCGTATATACACCATAGAATAAAAATCACGCCCTAGTTTTAAAAATAGATGATCATTCATATAATAAAACAACAATAATCAAATCTCTTAGAATTATTGCTCCTAATTGTGATATATATAATATCAACGAATACAGTATCAAAAGCAACACAAGACACCATTTAATGAATAACATGAATATTATCAATGATTATATATCGAAAAGAAAACAAGATCAGAAGTGCATAGTTTAAATCCAAACGTAAATTTTAAAATGTGTTTGTCTCATTCATTCTAGAATACTAATTCATTATACTAGATTACATGATGTTTTTCACCGTCGCATAAACGACATTAACTAGAGCTGTCTCCGTCAAATAACCATCACTCATATTAAGGCCATATGCTTACACATATTGCTCTGTTTTCACTATCTTTTGTTCTGTATTTATTAAGCTGTCATACTGATTAGATTCTATGTAATATCCTACGTATGTTTTCTATTATTATGGAATGTTTTATTTCATAAATAGGATTCATATATATGTCCTTTCTTTTACCTTTGGTGCAGAACTATGAAGAAAAGTGATGAGGAGAGATTATGCTAGAATGCGCAGTATTTCTCAATTATTCCCTCGACTGTAGGGAGGGTCATATGAAATAAAATGCGTTTGTATGTGTCAGGGTCAAAAAAACATCAGTGGTGAAGTTTATTTAGGCGTAACTTCTAAAGTTTCACCGAAGGTAATTGAGGTCGGTAAATCCGAATCTGAGGGCGGATTTTACATCCGGTCTTCCCATTGGCTAGGAAGCCGACCAATCCGAAATGAACTTTTTTATTTTAAGCTTTTTGGGCATTTTGATGAAACTTTACTATAGGTTATCGCGGACTAGGATTCCGAATCTGAGGTCGGATTTCACATGTGAGCTTATGATTGGTTAGAGAGCTGAGCAATCAGATAGGAGTTTTTTTATTGCGTTTGGGTCTTTATATGAGGTGGTTTCCTTGATTGAAGGGACGATGATATACATTAAAACGAGTTTTATGCTTATGGTAAAGTCAAAGGTCCTGAATAAAAGATTGAAATGAAAAGTGAAGTTGATGACTACTTTGTGCTATATGTTCAGCCAACCGGAGGCTCTCAGTACAATCGTCTGGACTAATCAGATGTTTTCGAGCTGGAACTTCGGTCAATCAGGTGTTTTGGCTATGTGGCTATTGTCGAAACAGGTTTTTATAACAAAGGACAGGGCCAATGAAATTCGTTTGGTACTGGTTTAGAAACTGTATTTTCTAAACTATATTGTCAGCTAATACAGTATATGTTGGCTGTAGATTGTATCTAAACGTATGAGAAAGAAGAAAGTGATAGTGACTAGTGCGACTTTTTTCAATTTTATGAAAATAGTTAGGAATGAAGTGACCTTTTTTGTCGTTACCACGGAGCGTTTTTGGCTATTCATTTCCTCGACTGAAGGGATGGTCATATGAAATAAAATGAGCATGTGTGTGTGGCAGGTCAAAGGTCGTAGGATTAAAGATTGTAGGTTATTATAAATATTAACGAAAGTAAAGCGGGGTCGGGGAATCCCAATCTGAAACCGGTTTTGCGAAATTTTCACTCTGAGGGTTTTTTGTAAGAGAAATTTTTTTTATAAAGTCTGACCGAGCGGAATCGAGGTCTAGGATTGCAATATGAGATCGTTTATTGGAAATTTTTAGTTTGAGTTTTTTTTGGTCAGGCAGTAGATTTTGTATGTAAATGGTTGTTTTGCCCTCAACTGAAGGGGTTGATAAAAGATAAAATAAGTTTTTATGGTTGCTTCCTCGACTGAAGGGAGGATGATAGGAAGTGAAGAAGTTTGCTTGCTTGTGTGTTTGCATTCACTTGTGAAGTCACCTAAGCACATACAATGGGCAACATTCAGAGTAGCTATTTTCAACTAGGCCTGTGAAGTTACTATTACTAGAGAGTCACATCACTGGAACACTGGTAAGGGAAAATGCGGTACTCGTTTTTTTAGTATTGAAAG
Source organism: Rotaria sp. Silwood1 (assembly GCA_905250075.1). Lineage (NCBI taxonomy): Eukaryota > Metazoa > Rotifera > Eurotatoria > Philodinida > Philodinidae > Rotaria > Rotaria sp. Silwood1. The sequence goes on along the minus strand of CAJNOP010001859.1, from coordinate 5,582 downwards.
AGTTTTTTGAGAAAATTATCATATTTTATAAAGGTTGACGAATGAAAATCGAGCTACAGGCATCTAAATCTATATTTGGTCTCTTGAAATCTTCATTTTGAATTTTGTCATCGGAGCAAGATTTTTAGGGAAAACAGTGATCTTTCACTGTGCTGAAAAGGGTCATATGAAATAATATGAGTTTGTGCTTTGATAGTCATTGGGAGAGTAACGTATTCAGATGTGTTAGCGTGATAACAGTTTTCATGATATTAGTAACATCAAATATATGTAAGACTTTTATCAGGCCGCCAATTCAGCTAATTAAATGTTTTCGGTGTTTGACTAGCAATCTGCCAAGCTTTATTCTGCTAGCAATATATTTAATGTGTTCTCGTTTCTCTTCTTACCAGCTAGTCAGCTTAGGATGGGTTTATGCATAAGTGGCACATTCTCTGTGATATAAATGCGCATTTAGGGATGGTTTTAGATGGTGTGCGCTTGACCTTAGCTGATGCATTGCGTCTGATCAGCTTTATTTGTAATTCGCCCTATCTAAATGTGGTTCTCGAAGTAGATATGTGTCAGACAAAAATCTGACGCATTAAATCGCATTCATGCAAAACCGTACTTAGGATCCCACTCACGTTCGCATCCAACCCAACAGGCACTTCTGACACTCAAAGTCTAGTTTTAGTCAATCCAACATTGTCGGTATCTAAGTCTACTCGCGTTATCTTTGCTTTCTGGCGGAGTATTCTATTATTCATATATTTTTCAGCAGTTGCGACTCGTGAAATTTCTAACCGCTATAACTTGAGGAAAGTAATATAAAAACATATATGTAAATGAGGTCATATCTTTTATGTTAAATGTACAATAAACAACCATTGCTTAAGTGCACAGAAGTAAATGGAGCGACTAGCCGTGAGTGGCACCACGGAGGGGCGCGGACGAACGACTTGTCGCTGATATTGCAAGTACACTATAGATTCACCTAACAAAATATCTGTCTAAAAGCTAGACTTTTTTAAGAAGACTGCACTAAGGTTTCCTTGATGAGGAATTCCAATAAAACTCTGATTTTCCAGCTAGACAATGAAATTGAAGAAATAAGGAATAGTTCACAACAAAGCTTCGCTTTAGAAATTCCCGTCAAGAATTCTCGTGCTACAAATCTAACGATTTTTCGAAGTAAGCGCAGTCTGGGATCAGGTGGAGTGTAAATAAAAAAGGATGGTCTTATAGAGGAATAGAATTAAACATGGCAGCGAGTAGCCGCGAGTGGCTCTCCGAAAGGGGCACCGACGAGCGGCTAGCCGCTGCGTTAGAAAATTCCCTGAAGAAGCGCTTCAGGTTGTTGGAATCCATTTAATAAATGTCAATGATCTAGATCTACTGGGCTTCAATAGGAACTACAAGTGGCAAAGAATTCAGAAATATTTTTAAATAAAGTGTGAGAACAGCTTTTGTGCACGTGCACAATATTTGAATAGTACATTTGACGAAAAACATCACTCAAAGAATTTATACCCGCTCTATCGGAAGTCAATATGAATGAAATAAAACAAAGTTTTCCTGTTGGTATGTGTTCATTCACGTGTCGGAATGTATTCGGGTATGTTCAAATTACCTGTCTAATCTGACGGCTACTTGAAGTAGGAGCCTCATTCAAGTGTGGTATTCCGATTACAGGTCATATCTAATATGATTTATTTTAATGTAGAAGTTCAGCTAAACTCGCATTTTTCTAGCGGACGCTCTAGCAAACAACATTGTCGACTGATGTGCTAGTTAGCATACGGATTTTTACTAGAGTTTTCAAGGAGTATGGCACGTTTTCACAGTAGTGTCGCGAGTGCGATTTGCTTCGTGACCCACTCAGAAAATTGAATATAATCTCTTTTTCGGATGCGTGCGGATACTGTTGCCGTAATGTAGTTCAGTTAGATTTCTGTTGAGCATCAATGTATAGGGATCAGTTTCATTAGATGAATTTATGACAAAAATCATCACATGGACTCGTATACCATTGTGTACAACGAGATTGATGCTAATATCAACGTCCACACACACCTACCTTTTTGCAAACGTTTGATATCAACTTTGTTCAAGACTGTAAAGCAGTATATAGCATCGACAGAGTCGAATATTCAGTTGAGGGTCAAGCGAGTCACACGGACGAGCGTTACTTGTTTTATAAAGGAAATCATGTTGATCAACATGTAGTATAACATTAAGTTTTTTTTTCTAAAGAGTCTACATCATATCATTAATAAAATAATGAAACAAAAATAAAAAGAATGAGTAGTATTTCGATTGCCACAAAGTGCTGCGACAAAATATTTGATTGTAGTAAAAATAATTATGATATTGTGTAAATAAAATCCTGATCGTAATAGACACCTTTTTGTCACTGTATATCGCCATAATGTTTCGTTTTTTTGTATTCTCTTTTATTTATAGTTTATAATTTTGACGAATTTCATTATAAATCACGAATATTTTATTCAAATTAATACGCCTTTAAATGAATCATTTGTGCCGTTACTAAACATGAAGTTTTATTCAATAAAACAAAATATTTGTTGCCTAAAACGCACAGTATGTCTCTGACCAAATTATCACGTGGACAAACAAGACACTAGCGACATCTTTTCATTTAATACATGGACCAAAAACATCTGCTTAATATATTCTAAATAACCTTTTTTTCTAAATAAAATCAAATTCTAATTAATCTAGTAAGATTATGATTAATTCTAAGACGATTTTCACTTGTCTAAAGGTTTTTCCATGACAAAATATTTCTCGATGTCTGACATGGAATGATATCCAATTCACTTAATTTTTCCTAATTCTCTATATCGTTAAAAGCAATTGTTCATATAAATGAAGTCCGTTGCTTTATGGGGTGATAAACCTTCTGACGAAGATGTAGAAGAACAATCGTAAAATAATTCTTTATGACTTTTTTTTTTTTTTTCATTTACAATCAATATTAATTTAGGGTCAATGCACTCTGTTTTAATCCTGATGGATCTCAATTATTAGCAGCTGTTGGAGCAAAAATACTTGTTTATGATACTAATGATGGAGCATTAAGAAGTGCACTTAGTGGTATGAGATTTTTCATTCGATTCAAATTTAATATGTAAATTGATTATAGGACATGGTGATGTCGTAAATACAATATCTTATGCAACGGATGGAAGTCGTTTTGCATCAGGTGGTGCTGATAAATTAGTTGTTATATGGACAAATGAATTACAAGGAATGTTAAAATATGCGTATGTGTCTTTTGTTTTTTTTATGATTAAATTTATTTGTTTAAGACGCAGAAAAAAAAAGCAAAAACAAATTATTTTAGACATGATTCTTCTGTTCAATGTGTTACTTATCATCCAACTTCACATTTACTTGCAAGTTGTTCAAATGCTGATTTTGGTCTATGGTCACCTGAACAAAAAAATGTAACAAAAACAAAATTAACTGGTCGAATAACTTGTTGTGCATGGAGTGCAGATGGACAATTACTTGCATTTGGATTATATAATGGACAAGTACATATTCGAGATAAGGTAAATTAATAGTTTTTGTTTAATTATTTGTATATGATTATTGAATTTGTCTATTTATATACAATTACATGAGCTTAAGCTATTTATCGAAAATCTTTTTAATAGCCATCTTTATTGAGAGAGTTTAAAATCTTGGTTATGACACGATATAAGGATTGTCAGTTCTTAGATTCTATTTGATACCGTTCAATTCGAGATATTTCAAGATGTGGTATTTGTATGAGATACTGATAGGAGTTCTGAGCAATCTTTAATTTAATAGTAGTGGTCGATCGGAATTGATTAATACCTTCGTATAAGTTTTCCTGACGCGTGATTCAAACAAGGCATCAAAAAATACAACAAATGATGATTTACTTTTGACGCTATTGCTTTTAAGCGAGTATATCTCAATTCTGTCATCTGCGACTAAAATGATACAAATCGCAGAAAAAGACTTATTTTGAAGAATGTGAAATTTTGTATCTTCTAATATAAAAACAATTATTTTTCAATATAAGGTATCATCTCATCAGTTATGAATGCATTTTTACTTTGTTTCCTATCGTAAAGCAATAAGAAGTGAAGATAAAACACATTAACATGCAAATAGATAGTTCGAAAATTTCTGCATCTTTTACACCATGAATTCAGTTCGAGTTTTTCTAATTTTTCCCCTTTGAGCACTCAAAATTTTGTAGCATTTAAGGTTTTTTTCTTACTATAAAACAACATTCTTGATTATGTCGTAACAAAAAAAACAATCCGCATATGACCAATATCCCTAACTCGTTATAGGTCTATCTAATCGTAGTTGATTTTCATGAAACAATTTTGACCATCTGAAATCTGTATTATAGTAAGGTAGAGTCTAATTGTAGAAAACAGAATGTAATTCACGAAGAATCTTCTATATTTTGATATGATGTCAATTTCATTACTTTTAATCTATGCTCAAATAAATATTTTATTTTCAATGATTTAGGATGGAAATGAAAAATATAAATTTGATCGATCTGATGCAGCTAATTCACCTGTATGGAATGTAGCATGGTGTCCAACAAGGTAAAAATTCTCATAGTTTAATGTTTTAATTAACAAAAAAAAAACGATTTATTGATTTTGATTTTAGAGATGACGAACTTCTTCTAGCAGCTGTTGATTGGGGTCAAAAATTAACATTATATCAAGCAACAGGTGCTAAACAGGTAAAATTTTTATATTAAATTAATTTTACATCTTTTCATTTGACAATAAGACTGGAAAAGAACGTAAACTTGGTTTTGATCCATGTGCATTAAGTTGGCTTGTTAAAGATGCATATAAACAAGAATCTCGTGCTGAATATATACTTATTGGTGGTGCTAATAAAGAATGTACAATATATAGTCGTGAAGGTTTTAAATTAGGTACTGTTTGTACACAAGATGCATGGGTTTGGTGTTGTTGTGCAAAACCAGATGGATCAGCTGTGGTAAAAATATGAATAAAAAACAAAAAATTTTTTAATTTCATATATATTTATTTTCTTATTAATTAGGCAGTTGGTACTACAAATGGATTTATTGGAATGTATGATATTAAATTTGGTGTTGTACATGGTATACATAAAGATCGTTATGCATATCGAGATAATATGACAGATGTAATAGTTCATCATTTAACAACTGATCAAAAAGGTATATTGAATAATTTATTTTGTATATTATTATTATTTGTTTGTATTTATTTTAGTTAAAGTTAAATGTCGAGAATTAGTTCGTAAAATTGCAACATATAAAACAACACTCGCTGTAAGTTTACATAATATTTTATTCTTAACGAAAAGAAAAAAACAAAGAATTAATTAGTTTTTATCAATCATCTCAATTGGTTATAATTGACAAACAATTTATCACAATTAAACTAACGAGGGAACATTCCCAAGTGATACCGCCGTTTCAGCTCATATTGTACCCAAAAGTAGATCTCTGTAAGACTAAAGAAAGTCTAAAATGGTTCGTGCCATTGCGCCCTTGGAGCCGAGTTATGCCTAATTTACTG
>CAJNOP010001858.1:0-23029 GCA_905250075.1 Rotaria sp. Silwood1 | reverse complement strand
TATGAAAGATAAGTCAAGTAAAAAGTTTCCTATCCACTACAAGTAACTTACGGATACCTCAAAGTATGCCTTCACAGACCGCTGTATAATTTTTCATGAGGAGATATTGAACGAGATGTTTGGGTTCCTGCGGAATCGCTGATGTCTTAGCTTCAGAAGTACCTATGGTTGTATCTTTAAATTTTTTTATAGTTGTCGAGAAAATTAGATTTCTTTGATGTGGGTGGCAAAAAAATACAAAAGTGTAAAAAAAAGGGGTCTCTGTTCCATGGCTATCACCATCATAATCAATTTCAATAGCGAAATGAATAGGATATTCGGAATCAGCGCAAAAAACTACGTCGGAAATCATATTTAAAAAAAAATTTTTTCCATGAAAAATCGACCCTGTGGTCCCTCTCAGCGCTTTTTTTCCAAAATTTTGTCTGTGGCCTCCCCCAGGGTCGATTTTTCATGAAAACAAATTTTGTTTTAACTATGATTTCCGACGTAGTTTTTTGCGCTGATTCCGAATATGCTATTCATTTCGCTATTGAAATTGATTATGATGATGAAAGCCATCAAAAATAGACCCCATTTTTTACAGTTTGATATGTTTTTGCTACCAACAACCAAAGAAGTCTGGTTTTCTCGACAACTATACAAAATTTAAAGACACATCAATAGATATTTTTGAAGCTAACACTTCAGCGATTCTATATGAAGTAAAACATTTCACTCCACCTCTCTTCATGAACAAATATACAGACATCTATGAAAGTATACTTTGAGGTATCCTTCAGTTACTTGTACTGGACAGGATAGCCTCTTTTTGATTTATCTTTCATATAACAAAACCAAGTTTCTAAATTCAATTTTTTATGCTGAATACGAATCTGAAATCACATTTTCGATTTGAATGAATACAAAAATATGTATTATTCTGATTACGGGCCCAAATGGATAGAAATGTGCACTATCCCTCACTGTTTGTGGTCCAGACTAACTTTCGCTACCAAGGTTGAAACCTTTCGAGTTATACCTTAAATGATGCAGAATTGCAAGGGCTTTCAGAAAAAATAAAAATTATTTTGGGATAGCATGGTTCAGCGTGGCTAGTGTCAATATTATGAAAAATCTTCATTTTTAGATAATCATCATTTTATTCGTATATGGAGATTATCAATTGGTAAATAGTATTGTAGAATATGCTGAATTAGTGAATTTTGTAGAGAAAACATTTCTGCATCTTTTGAGATGTCCCCGAATTCTCAGAAATGTTCGGACGCTGAGAAAAGTACAAAATACTGGGAGCACTGAACAATAGCGATTTTTTGACCAAGTCTCGGAGGGTATACCACTTGCATGCTCTGACATTTTTTCACAGGAACATCAGAAAGATCTGATATTTTGGATTTAGAAACTCCTAATGATGCTCTATTGTTTTAGATAGTTAAATCGAAAATCAAAATTTCATCGGCGGCCGGTCTCATACAAAGTTGGTCGGTCTTCTCGTGGACCCTCTCTTAAGTGTTTATCATTTGACATTTACTATAGACTGTGTCTGGTGTCTACAGAACAGTAAATAATTGATTTTGTCTATCTATCTGCCTGAAAGATGGTTTTTAAACTACTGTCTATATGAATATGAATCATTGTTTTCTTTTTATATCGATTTTTACAACTCTTTTATTTTTATTCGTAAGAGTGAAAAGTTTCAAGTCTCGAGAGATAAGTTTGACAAAATGTCTGCCTCGGTATGCATGTGGAGAGCAGTCTCTAATTTGTTTTTAAACAATTTTCTAACTAATCTTACCAGATTGTTTTATATCTTCAGTTTCGGATTTTTTTATTAATGGAACTATTCAATCTTTTCTAAGATGCGATTTTCAATCAGTACTTTTAGTATCTGCGAAAAGTGAACTACTACCCCATAGAAAATGATTGAGATGTTTATGGCTTTTTCTTCGAAATAAGGAACCCTTACAGTTTCCATTTTTTGGATTTTTGGATCAGGAATACTTGAAAGTAATTTCAATTGAAAATATTTTCAATTGATGTTAATTACAAAGTCTTTTTAAACCGAATTCATTCGCTCGCCAACTCAAGTAGGCTTCGAACACAGAACACTTGGCAATTGGATTTTTTCCCCTGAAATATAGTGTTATATCCCTAATCCCTTTGCTCTAAGTCTAACCCCTTATTTCTATCTTTAATCCATAATTCTACATCTAATCCTTATTCCTATATTTTATGGCTTATTTTCATCTGTACTCTCAATGTTCTTTATAGAACCGCTGCTATTTCTATGCTAAGCTCCTCATTTCTATATCTAACCTCTCATTCCTATGCCGCAGCAACTATTTCTATTTTTTACGGCTAATATTGTATCGTAACTATAAGTTCTGTATGTAAGCCCTAATCTCTACCCTAAATCGAGTTTTGGTAGACCTGACTCCTTGTTCCTTTATCTAACTTTTTTCATGCAATATAGAACATCTTAATCCTATCCTTAACCTCTCATTCGTATGTGTAACCTGTTATTTATATCCATAATTCGTTCCCCCTTTATCTAAGCCTATATCACTATATAAACTCTTACACATTTGTGTAGATCATTATGTGCAGATATCAACTGGTTCGAAATTTTTGATCTCATGCAGAGTTAATAAAAATTGCATCATTGGAAAGAGCATAAAAAATTGAGCACTGATAAGGGAACATATCCAACTGTCGGATCGCTTTCGAGTCAAGAATAGGAGCATCTTGTAGGGCTCAATGAGCTATGTCCACCCTGAAAATGGTTTATGCTCTTGGCCTGTTTCTGAGAAGATCGAGTGTTTGTAGTTTTACAGCTGGAGATGTCGACGATATCCCAACTATATTGTATCAAAATGATCTCCAATGTCGATAAAATCTTCAAAGTTTGTAGAGTTTTTAGAAAGGCTTTTGTTTTGATGGAAATAGACTCAAAACACTTTGACCAGTGAAAACCTAGAAAAGATCAAGAAGATTTTTTCCAGAGTTTTTTGACTTTTATTGCTTAAAGTGTTTTGAGTCTATTTTCATCAAAACAAAAGCCTTTCTAAAAACTCTTTTTATGAGAATGGTTAGAATTAAAAACTTTATAAACATTGGAGATCATTTTAAAAACAATATAGTTCAGATATCGTCGACATCTCCAGCTGTAAAACTACAAACACTCGATCTTGCCAGAAACAGGCCAAGAGCATAAACCATTTTCAGGGTGGACATACCTCATTGAGCTCTACAAAATGCACATATTCTTGACTCGAATGCGATCCGACAGTTGGATATGTTTCCTCGTGAGTAGAAATTTTCACAAATGGATACCGTATAGCCTCCAGCAAGTTTTTAAAACAAGATTTCCCAGCAAAAAACAGCTAAAATCTATTGTTCCTTCTATCTCTCTCTTTCAACGATCATTGTTTTTCGTTCTTTCGTCTTCGTTCTGATTCATATGCATGTATACAGACGTTAGTAAAGTGACTGAGACAGAAAGATGAAAGAAAAAAGACAGCACTGATTAACAAACAATGTAATCAATAGGCATTTATATACAAGTTCGTAACTAAGAAGCGAAGTAGAAATAAAGCTGATTAAACGTTTTTTTTACATACTAAACACGTATCTATTGCATTCGCTCGAAATTTACATAATCTTCCAATGGAAAAAATAGTGTTCATTCAATTCAAATAATCGTCTGAACTCTGCAGAAGTGTAAAACTTCAGAGAATGAGAGAAAGAGAATGAGGAACTGCAGCCACTTCATTCTCCCTTGGCTGCACATGATTACATGAGCATCTGGATAGTTCAAAGATTTCCAAATATTCAAAAAGTTTTTCATTAGACTATTGTGGGAAGTACTATTTAACTAGTTAGTCGATTACTTACCGGCAGTTGTATTCTTTTTTGCTTGTCCTGGTTGGATAAAACCTAAAATCAATCACAAATTAGTACTCTAACATCCTACAAAACAATTCATTTGCCTAGACACGACTATTGTTATCCGATGACTGGCTGCACTACTGTCTCGCTCCAACTTTTGATTTGCTATAGATGAACCTCCACAGTGGACATCAGCTCATCTTGGTTTTCGAGATCGTCAGTGCATGCCAGAGCCGAAAGTCAAAAAAGAGTTGCTAGCCGCAGGATATATAAGAAAACAATTTACAGAATCTGCTGGTTTAATTTTACGATTCTCGAAACACCAGTGCAAGAAATATTCATGTCGCAGCTTTTGCAACTTCACTATTCTGCTAAATCAATCTTCGACTGATTTATAATTTTGACGTTATTTAGAGCGAAGTGATTTAAATCTGACGAGGGAAGGTCTCCAAATGGTTAAGCCATTTAGATCCCATCTTTTGGCTATAAATAGATCTCAATAAGATATGATATACCTGAAAAGGATTCATTCCCTCGTGCGTTTCTTCCCGAGTTATGATCGTTTTACTCGATTTTCGGCGTACTGCAAGGTATTCCGAAAAAATTCAAATGACGCATTTTCGATGTGAAATTTCGTCCATAGATAGCTCTCATCGTTACTAGACGGCTCTATAGATCTCAGGCCGAGTGAATGTTTTCTTCATGAGATAATGAATGACGAAGGTAAATCAGTTTTTTCGAATGATTGATAAAACACAGGAGTTTTTGTAAATTCGATTATCTGGAGAAGAAGCCATTCGTGCGAGCTGAGATTTGTGGAACCATCTAGTAACGATGAGAGCTATCTATGGACGAAATTTCAGATCGAAAATGCGTCATTTGAATTTTTTCGGAATACCTTGCAGTATGCCGAAAATCGAGTAAAACGATCATAACTCAAGAAGAAACGCACGAGGGAATGAATCCTTTTCAGGCATATCATATCTCATTGAGATCTATTTATAGCCAAACGATGGGATCTAAACGGCTTGAACACTTGGGGACCTTCGCTCGTGAGAACTGCTTCTTAGAGAATTTGTAATAATAAAATGTATTGTATCATTGAGTCTGAATCATCAGATTATTTTTTGAACTGAAACTGTCGTTGACAGCATTCGATTTCCTTCTTTAACTCTTGGATATATATCTAGTCATGGGAACATAACTTATCTTCACAAACCAAGCTCTTTGCTCAGAGTTCCTATGCTGATCAAAGTGAATTTTGAGAGTAGAAATCAGTTTTGAAATTGCAATTTCACAGCTGTGTTCACATATCGAAGTATACGGTGAGGAATTGAATAATCTTTATCAAAGTATTTTACATCCTGTCACACATATAGTCTCACTTTAGATTTTTTCATGTTACATATCGGAGACAGACAACACTCTACATGAACTTTCTTGCAAAAAGAATATAGCCTGTGATATAGAAAAGTTATCTTCGCATTCGAACTGACATCCATAATATTAATATTGTTTTACGAAATAAATAATATTTAATCAGGAATCGAAAGTTCAACCGTATCATTTTATATCTCTGGTACTCTTGAGTTCATCTTTAAGTGGGTTTTGTTTCGCTTAAGATTTCAAATACAAGAAATGATAAGAAACAGTAAAGGGTAATCATCAACGCATTTCTGGAAACCTCATTCTGATGACATTGAAATGGTTTTATTTGTTCCTATGATAAAGAAATGACGTCGATCGATTTAATTGCTACAGCCTTTGTGAAAGAAGAAATTCATAGTTTGTGATAAAAAATTAATGAACCAAATGTACTATATCAATTGTCTTTTGAATGTATGTCTTCAAATAAGAAAATACGATAGTCAAATTCGATTCTGTTAAGCAGTGTTCGTTTTTCAATGGAAAGTCAGTTAGAAATAAATAAAATAAAAGACCTATTGGACTATTATTTGACACTGAACGAACTAAGGGTGGAGACTGACTAGAATATATACCAATTACTCTCGAGATATTTCAGGATAAGTCAATAAGTTTCACACTATCATCGTCTCAAGTTTTGGCTAAACAAAATCATAACGTAGATTAATTATAAATAATGTTAACGTTACTTCAATTTCTTAAATTATTGATCGACTGTCTACCAGAATATATTGGAGTCTATTCGAGAGTGCATCAAGGTTGCGTCTGTTCCTCATATAGTGGTGAGTGTAGGTTGGTGTCATGCTCCGTTATAGATTCTGATGGACTCTTGTGGATTTCAATCACTATGAGTTAGTTTTTAATTCATAAACGTCAGCTAGTGTCCCAAACATACTCCATTCAATCCCACTTTACTCACAATTTGTTTCCGTAGTTTTGACTAATTTGATCTCACTCAAAATTTAAGCAAAAATTTTACAGACTTGTACATTGTTAGATAATGCATAAAAAAATGAATTAATTTTCGAAGCTCTTCATATAATGATTATAATATTAAGAAGGTTTAATTAGAAAATATGAATTAAAAAATGAAAAATAATGAGCGGATAGAAACAATGCAAACAAAAACTAGGGCGCCTGCAGAAAAAATAGAAAACTTCTGTGCGCGAAATGCACAAATTAGAAGGTTTCTCACTCTGATGTTCGATTATCCTGAAAAACAACTGTAGTCTGCGAGATATAGAAAAAGATACGTTTACCAAAAAAATTAGTTGTATCACGACTCATGACAACTGAAGTTCATCGAAATGTTAGCAAGTTGAGAATAACAGCTTATAATTTATTATGAATGGCTCTTAGATAATACACAGTGCACTCTCAGAACATTTCTATTATGGTACAAAATATTTACATTCCGATTCCTTGACTTATGGAATTGGCAAATATTGAGGGGTTCGATATTCTTTATCTGTTGCGCTTAACTCGTTGACCGAACTAGATTTGAACATCATTCAAGAGGACGATTTCAGAGCAATCGAATTCTTTAAATTTTGCTACTAATTTATGTTTTTAAAAAAACTGGCTAGTTAAAAAATATTCGCGCCAATAAATACAAAAACCTATGAAACATAAAGCTATTTACCTTGTGGTACCCCACCCGAGGGGCGCTTCCGGCGTATAAGAACATTCGATTGCGAGTCCAGGGCTGAAGAGATTTCTGCAACTTTGCCATATTCTAAAATATAAAATCAACGATAAAAATAGGTAGTCGTTCCTCGAGGTATGTTTTTCAAAAAGATGATAAGTCATTATTTGAAAAATCTGCTCGAAGATAATTGATATAATCGGCATATTGATTTACGAACGTCAAAAAACATGCGACAGATAGGAAAATACTTTCAATCGTCTCTCTCATTATCATTATCGACGGAATGTGCTAAAAATCATTTCTATAAAATATTGCTTTCTTAAAAGAGTTTACCATAACTTAAAGTTCTTACTATCCGCTTGAGGACGAAAACTGCACATACAAGGGAAGTCGACTCTGTTGCTGTTCTCTTGCTCAGCTTTTTATAGCACTAGTGGCAGACAATTTCGAGAAATGCAAGAGGATCTTTTTGCATTCTTTTATAAGAAAAAACATACCGTCTGACAAATTGGAACAAGCGTCCCAATATATGGGAACAACACTTTTCCAAGTTTTTTTTGTTGTGAATTAGCCCTTTGTCCTTCGAATCCTCAAAAGTTCTCTAGTGACCACTCAATAGTTTGAAAGTGGTCAACATAGCAACTTTCATGTATCTTTTATTCAGACACTAGTACAACTGTATGTTTTTGATCTTAATTCCATGTATTACTTAATTACTTATGCTTTTTAAATTTCTGTGCAAAATAAAAAGTCCGATAAAGCACTACAAAAAAAGGGTACAGCAAATACTATTGCGAAAGTAATAAATATTCGTACATGAGTCACACGAGATTTTCCATGATCAAAGTTGCTAAATGATAGCGTTGGACTGAACTGACTGTGTCAATTATTGTTGAAGCACGATATACAGAAAAACTGATACAATTCACTTATATAAAGAATTGAAATGCTGATAAAAAATTGAATCATGATAGTATGGCTGACAGATGATGCATGGTGCACCATCAAGACTTTTCTATTAAGCAATAACATGTTCACATTTTGATTTCTTGTCTTACGATTATATTAGAAAAAACTATAGAGAGTTCTACTTCTCTGGTTTCTGTTGCTAACTAAAGTTCTCACAAAAGGAATAGTGAAAATATTAGACGTAAAGCATTTGTAAACTTATGAAACGTAAAGTTATTTACTTTGTACTGTCCCACGTGTAAAAAACATCCCGTGGTAGTGATAAAGAAATTCATAATAAGTTAATATCTACTATGTAAAATGAATGATCAAAATCAGCACTCATTTCTCGAAGTATTTATCCAAAAATTCGTTCATTATTTGAAAAATTTGCCTTACAAACATCATGAGTCAAGAAAAAAGACCTATGGAGATTACTTATATTAGAAGCTGTTGCTCGAAAAAAGGATCTAATAAAAGAATTAATTTATATGACAGAAGACTTATATGATCTACAGATCTTCGTGTGGAAGTTTATCTCCACAGTTGATGGTCAACCATCTGTATAAAAGAGGCGTTGTTGCAACTTTAGGTTTAGTCGAGAAGTGTTTATGAAGGTGATTTGTAAAAATCTGAAGATATTAACCTTATGATAAAGCTCTTTCGGAGAATACACGCTAAAATTCAGTGTACGCAGCTAAATATTCAAAAATTAAGAAAAAGTTACCTCTTTTGAGCAAAATGTACTATGACAACATATTCAATGATTAATATGCGAATTTTCCTTATTCAAGTTAGCTTTGGCGTTCTACTTACATATATATATGTCTAAACTATAATACAATGCATTCCAACAATGAAACTGAATACAGCATAGCCTCTATATGTGAGCACCTCCCAATAATGAGCAACTCCTTATACTGAGTGTTCTGTGGATCGCCCAAGCGAATTTTGCTGGAAATGAGCTTCTCGATTATGAGTACCTCCTCATTATGTTAGTGAGCACATTTTATTGATCTCATGAACAATAATAACCTCTATAATATGAGCAATGTGTTCTACAGCTGACACGTAGAATGAGAAAAAGAATGATTCTATGTCGTCTGCCTTATTAAAAATAAACAAAGGACAGATATTTGACCAACATTGACTGATCGGACGTAATTAAAAGAAAAAAACTACTTAGTATAAATAACGTTGTTCGGTGTGACATTATCATATTTTTATAATAATAATAATCGCTAACATCAAATAAGTCACTACGTGTCGATTTATCTCTATTTAAAAAAGTGGAAATAATAAAAGCTTCTGATCGTCATTTATCTCCACGAGATTTAGCAACCAAATAAGGACCTAAACACCTCCCAATAATGAGCATCTCCTTAAACTAAGCACTTTTAACCGGTCCCGATAGCGCTCATATTAGAGAGGTTATACTGTATATTTATCGATTATTCGTAAAATTATATGACGTTTTTTTACAGCTATACGCACGCATAATTGAACTTTTTATTCGACCCCTCGAAACTTGAAGAAAAGAATTTATACGAATGGTTAACTGCTATCTAGAAGTGAAGCTTTCTCATTCAAAACTACAGCTCTCAGCTAAATGACGTATCATTAGGGTTCACGAAAAAGTAATGTGCTCACGTTTAGTAAGAATAACTTCTTTTATACAGGAAGCGAAGAAATTCACTGATGTTATTGGTGTTTTTTGATTGAGTCATTTTCAAAACTTATTAAAAGACAATGGTTGTTACAGTCAGATCAAAGATAATATTTGTCTTGGTATCTAACTGTTTCTGCACTACATATTGAAAAATAGGCTTGAAATAATCGAAATTTTCTTTAATCAAGCTTAATGCTTCTGAATGTCTTGAATGTAATCTTTTCGGATTATTGCAGCACTTTTCTAATCAGGGTTTCTTTCCTACACATTTCTGTCACTCGAGAACTAAATTTCGGATTGTTTCTATTCTCTCATACTAGTTTTGAACATTTGAAAAAAAGGGTCAACATGCAGCAGGATCTACGGTTTTGCTAAACGAGAGTGTTGACAAACCTTTCGCATTATTCATCATAGAACCAGCATTGACCTTTGTTAAACATGCACATATCAATAAAATACCGGTTGTGACGAGCAGTCCACGAAAATATAAGCCATGGATCATTTCAAATCCAGAGACTATTGGTTTATGAGGCATTTTTCTGAAAGAAAACAACAGAAAAAAATGCATCATTCATTTTTGCGTGTTGGAAGTGAATGCACTATTAGTAATGAATTCTCCAGGGAAACTCGTGCAGAGAAAGGTAGTTCTCCTACTACGATTATGACTATTTTGTAATTATTGCTTCGCCAATTGTTCGAAGTTAATCCGAAAAGACAAGTCAATGCGTTTTTTTTCATTCGAAAATTAGCATGTGAATAGATGTTTTTCGTCAAAACATGTCTTTTCATTTTTAGATATCAAGCTTTTTATGATCTCAAAATTTGCTAGTAAAAATTTCAACAGATTTGGTCTAGTTGGGCAACTCATATTTTTAGGAAGTATTAGTTTGGATTAAAATTAGCAATAAAATCGGTTATTAATGACATCTGCCCATATACAAAAATTCAGACCAAAAGACAAGAAATCTGATTTGATTTGGAAAAGCTTCAGAAGATTTCAAAGCATGATTAAAAGAAAGTTCGTGACTTACTTCTTTACAATTGAAGTTGAAAGTTTGATATATAAAATGTATAATCTAAAATATATAGAAAACATAGAATTAGCTACAAAACATTAAAGAGTTCTTTTGAAAAATTCTGGCCATGAAAACAATTGCCTCAACAATCACCAAAAATCTAATTTTTCATTGATTACAATCAAACGCTTGTTAATCTATAATTTACATAAAAATAATCACAAAAGGTGGGTTATTTTTTTCAAATTGATTACAATAGGTTTGAAATCGAGTTAAAAAGCCGATTCTATTTAAATTCACAGAAACATAACTGATTATTTGTGATTATGTTTGTGTACATTATCGATTAAAATTATATGATTATAATCGATTGAAAATCAGATTCTTTGTAATTATTTTTTCAAATAAATGACTGAAACAGAACAAGTTTATGAATAATTTGACACTTGTTTACTCCTTACCACGGCTCTTTTGCGATCTGAGCAACTACAAACAATTGAAATATTTACTCGACAAATCTTTTACACTTCATTTAACTAATTTATAAGTGGAAGAAAAAAATATAGTTGGCTTTTGAATCGAATGCTACTACAGATATATATTTCAAAGAGATTGAATTCACTTCCATTTATTTAAAAATATATCGGATACCATAGATGTATCCGTATTGCTTAGCTTTTACTAGATGACCTCTGTTACTACATTTTCTGAATCAGTTTGTTTTGCATACGATCTGAAAGCTGCGTTGAAGTGTTTAGAGGTAGAACTTTATATCTCCCCTCTCCACAGACCATAGCAAAGAGGTTTGCTAAGAGGTGCACTTATTTATTATAATATGAAATATAATTCATATTATTCTCACTTTGTATCACAAGTCGTCCTTGCGTGTATCACTCTTATATATTATTCTTCTACAATATCACATCTCATACACACACATAATCCTGCTCCTCGTGATCCATATCTGTTCAAAACTATAGTAATCGTTCGATTATACACTATTCTTTGTGAACATTTGTGCGATTGCTATTACATCCTATACATATGCAGATTATTCTCATTTGACTAGAGGTTAAGGTGAAGGATAAAAGAGAACAGTAGAGAATATAAACTCTCAGTTACATGTAAAAGAAGAATAGTATCAAGAGTAAATGAAAGCAACAAGTTATGGAAGTGTGCAGCAATCAATAGAAACAAAGACAGAATCAAGAAGATAATCGTTTCTAAAATCAGTGTTTGGTTACAACAGATTATCAGAAATGATACACAATCAATATATGATAGGAGATGTATGGAGTATTATGCTGTTTTAGTTCTATAATGTAATGTATGCCATAATAAAGAAATGTACCTCAATATGCATCGGAAAGAAAAGTGTTTAGAAAATTTGCAACAGCAGGTGATTCTGTTTTACATTTTGACACCCGCAAGAGATTGCACTAACAGCTTTTAATAATTATCATTACTATTGGGATAGCTTTTTGAAAAAGTAATTATACTTCTTGGTAGCATTTGAAATTTTCAATTCAATGATTCTACATATTTGTTTTCTATTTTAAATTTATTTCCTGAAAGAAAAACAGACAAGACAGAGCATAAATATAGTGCGACCGAGAATCTCAAGCCATGTGAAAACATATACAGTAATTGTCAAATTTTCGTATCCCAATGAGAACACAATAAAGCTCAACTATTTTGGTTTATATTTTTACTATAAGCAGAACTCGATGAACTCGGAGCACAGGCACCAACTTTCTGTGAATCTGCTGATGTACACTCAAGATATTAGTTTGTACCGGTCATACCTCACATATTTCTCGATTTTCATTTTTGCACCATCCCTCATCCAAACGCATAATGTCGGAGAAATCTGCGCAAAAACTCGAAATGCAATAGCTCCAAAATAACAGAGATATGATCCTAATTAGAAAGATGTCTGGTAATTGAAAAGCTCTGTTCTTCAGTGTGGTAATAAGAATTCGATTTAATGTTGACTTATTCTCTTTAAGACAACCACTTCAGCTTCAGAACTATTTCGCAATGAGCGGCAAGATGTCCAGAATCATCATTAGAATTCGGGACGGACAGAATTCACTGTGCATGACATCTCGGTATAATGCGATGAAACTTTAATTTTATGAAGAAAACGTAGAGATCTGTATATCTCACTGGAATAAAATCGTCAATAACTTGTTACATCGGAAAACTCAGATTACATTTTTCCTTAATTTATGTTCTGCTTAAAGAGGAACTACCAACGATTTTCATGCGAAGGGCTTACGATTATTTAACGACACGGCTTCATCCTAAAAAACATGCTTCATTAAAATCAGATTTCGCTGACCCTTGTACACTATTTTTTTTAATACACACAAGGATCTGTATCAGTTCCTCATGTTAGTCGAACAAAACTAAATCGAGTCTGGTTTGCAAAATTCAAGTTCTATCCCATAAAGCTTAGATCTCATTTATTTAGAATTTTTTCAATTTTGCGTTCTTTTAGTAATCCCATCTCAGTTCTAGTTAGAGCTAGGGCTGTGAAAAAATTATTGCTTACTGCCAAACTCACTAGAAGGCGAAGCTGCAATTTTCAAGTAAACGAAGCAACAATAGATCGAAATACTACTATCACGCTGAACAATATAAATCCTCGCTTGTCATAAATGCTCATTATGAAGACCATGTCTCCATTTTTTCAAAAGTAATCTTTTACGAAGTTTTGCTCACAGCTTATTCCAACGTTAGACGATCGGCTAACGGATAGCAAGAAGTCGAAATTCGAGAGATATTTGAGACAAAGCCTTCAGAAGCTGACCATATTCTCGAATTGATAACTTCAGTATGTACTAAATTTTCGAGAGCAAGTTGGTGTCTGTGATCGCCTTTTATTAAGTTTTATTTATGCTAAAAATATGAGCCCTAATACTGATTGCCAAAAGGGGTTGCTTTTGGGTGTGCGACTTTTGCAACTACTGTAACCTTTTCCGAAAAAATTATTTTTGTAAAGATAATAAATTTTAAAGGCTACTTCAGAAGACAGTTATGAAAGCTAATGTATGAGAATTGGACTTGGAAATGGGTATATTGAATCGGATTTTTTCAGATAACCAGTGCACACGAAACTATATATATTGAAGACGATACTACACAAAGTGCCCTATTAGAGAACATATTTTCTTTGGTTATCATATTTTTCTGTCATGGCAACATGTTTGAAAAGTGACTATGAGTGATTCTTTCAAGAGATCATTCGTACATGTATATGCCTCTTTAACTTTAGGCAAAGCACTAATTAACGGAAATAGTATTCAGTGATATGCATATGTATATGTTTATGTACATAGTTCAATATACCAGTTTTTTAATGAAAAACTAACGAATACAGTGTTTATCAGCATTATTTAAATAAAATTATAGATTTGTACGTATATCTCTTCTATTTTTGGAAAGGATCAGGAAGTCCAGTATGCTATATTGCATGGAATCCTAGACATATTATCTCTTTCATTGGAAAAGGTTGCCTATTAAATGATTTAAATTTACATTTACATTTGGTCTGAATTTCCGAAAATTAAATTTGATTTTAACATAAGTCTAAACTATTTCAATGAAATCTATCTCAAACTAATTCGAATCCAGCTTAAGGGCACTCTTTGCCCTTTTGGACTCAAAATTTTCAAATTTTTCGACTCTTGTTTTTTTTCTGCTCTACATGTGCTCCTAAGTGCCCTCTCTTTATTGTTGACGTTTTGAGAACTCAAACATAGCCTTATATTAGAAATAAGATCGAAAAGATGCAACGGTTCCAGCAGGAGTATAGCACGATTATTTCTTTCTTTATCAATCTTTCAGAAATCCGATTTTACAGCGAAAATCAACAGAATCACTCCCATTTCTCAGGCACAATGCATCCGATCTGGCTGAATTTATAGATACTAGGAACAATTTAGCGGAGCTACTTTGTTTTATTTTCAAAAAAAAAAATAATACTACTGAGTTTTTGCAGATGTCACAAGACAAGCACTATTTGAAAACATAGGCATTTTTTAGGGTGCGCTTCGTATTGCGGCTTTTTTTTCGAATAGAACGAGGTAGAAAGAAACAAAAAAAATAGCCCCCTAAAACAGGGTCTAGTGTCTGTAAAACAAATTACAGCTCTGTAGCATATATAGTGGCTGGGAAACGGGAGCGATTTGAGGGGTGATTTTTAGCTATTATAATCTCAATATCTCCTAGAAAGAAGCATCGCAGAATTTTGAGTCTCTGACAAGTTTTATTCTACATGTCGCGGTCTATCGGCTGTGAACGTATCAAAACCTTCTGATGAGCCGTTCTCGAAAAACTCCGGAAAGGGTGGGGTCTTCCCTTAAAGGTATCTGAGTCCTTTTGAAACCCATTTTAATCGAACTAGTGCATAGAATTTTGAATTTCGGTCTATCAAAATTATTGAAAACCTGTTCAATATGGTGTTAAGTGATTTATAATAAACTCAGATGCATTTAAATTGCAGTTCAATTCACCAAGACTATATTTACGTTGAATTGAATCCATCTCAAGACAACTTAAATGCGTTCAAAGCAGATAGAACAATAGAAAATTATAAATTCAACTAGAACACAAATAAATTGCACTCCAGCCCAATAAATTCAAATCAAGTCTGTTTGATTGGTATCTACCAGTGATGGGATCGGTTCGTGTCTTTTTTGAAACCGAACCGAATCGAACCGATTCAAAAATGAAAGAAATAAAGAAGTTTAAAAAGCTTCTAGTTTTTCTCAGACTATTCCTATAAAAACTTTTATTCAAGGCCTGCTTAAAACGTCATTAATAATTCCAAAAATGAACTAGAAATTTGATGCAGAAATGTTAAGAATATGGTATTGTCGCTTTTAGAATAAAAGAAATTATCAATTATAGATGACTAATTTCTTTTCATTGATTTGTTATTTTTCCTGGTAATCAGGAGCCATTCAAGGTAGTTTATGTTATCGTTCAGTAAAAATGTATAGGAATTATATTTTACATTCAACACTCATTGTAATAGCAAAACATTAGGTAATAGTAGACAATTCTACTTTGTTACATTTTAAAACCCACTTTTACTCTAGACTTACAAGACTTATATGACAAAGAGAATCTAAAATTGATAGAATAATCAACCTATGATGTCAAAATCGACAATGTCAATGAAAATTTTCCAGCTTTGCTTATCGACCTATTTTGAAATTTCATCTAGATGATACTTTTTCAACTCAAATATTCATTGCAATATTTTTCTTTTGAATGCTAAAATGAAAGAAACGTTTTCATCGTCAGCTAAGAGTTATTATAACATGATAATCAATTAACATTTAGATATATCACCGCCTCATACTGGAAAGCAGTGTGTAAGAAAATAGACGGAATGAAACCTATGAGTAATTGAGTAAAAACAAAAAATTAGTTACAATTGCTTTATTCACTCTTAGCGTATAAGACTGTTACAGGTTTCTCTCTCTGTAACGAAGCTTGATATATATAAAATCATCGGTTACATTCAGCCGAAATCCAATCTATTCGAAATATTATCTTCTCTTTTCTTTTTCCGTTCATACATAGATATATTTTCATACATAGGAAAAGGAGAAATATAGAAGTAAAATACAAAGAGAAAGATGAATAGTTCTCCTCTACTGCAAGCCAGACTATTTAACATAAGGAAGGTAACGTCCAACATGTTCTTTTGTTGAAATGTTCTTATATTTAGAACAGAAGAAAAAAGTGATAATTTATTGAAATTATGACTGTCGGATAGGAAAGTCAAAGAGAACAGAGGAAGAGAGAGAAAATAAGAAAAGAAAAGAATAAGTAATACCCATCACTGGTATCTACGCATTTAGGTTGGATTCAAGTGAACACTTATAAAAGCAAGACCTACTTCTGGATACAAGAAACATTAGCTAAGGTTTAGATATTTGATTTTTGCGTACGTGTAAATAGTTAGCTAATACCGAATTCTAAGCACTGTGTCATTATAATCAAGAAAATGGTCGAATATTGTCCGACAAATATTTCTTGCTATTATGCTTCAACTAGATAGACATATTCCTATTCAATATGTTAAATGAAAAAGAATCGATCGCTTAGAAAAAGATATGATTAAAATTATTACAAATAATTTATTTATTGTGTTTTTTCAGTTCAATATGACTGGAAAATGTTACAATTTACGATTGTGCTATGGTTAACTTTTGATCGTACATTGGCTGCTAGGAATGTCAACGTCCCTCGTTCCCCAGGGTTCTTTTCACAGAGACGGGAACACGGTGCATGTTTCCTTTATCTTAACAGAACTTTCCCGATTTCATCGAGTTAAAGACAGCTTCTTACAAATTAAAAGTTGTTATTCATCGAGGAAAGGATTTCTTCTGAAAGCAATATTATTTACAAATAGTGACCAACTTAATTGAAGTCGAGGAATCAAAATCTAATATTGGTCTTTCGGCATTGCCGAGTTCCGTTTGTCAAGAAAAACTATTTTTATGAAAAAAGGTATTTTTTTCGAAAAAACATTTTAAAAAAAACTTATTTCTCTGGAAAAAAACTTATCCCCATTATAATAAAATTATTTCTTGCAAGGATTTCTTTGTTGCTAAAAGCTTGGTTTTTCGATAAGAAAAGTATTCCTTCATAAAAAAAAGAAATTTTTAGCGAATACAGTTTCTGTTAGTGTACAATATTGACTAACAGTATCTTCTCTCGAATATCAGTCACTATACGAGCTGTGGCGCTAGAAGTTCCAGCTTCTCTAATGATCGACTAATGTACATCAAGAGAAAAATAGCCATCCCGAAAGAACGGATCCCAAGCGAGTTATTAGCTATACTATCTATGGTCATTGTAGAATCTATAAATTGAGAATAAATCTTTTCAACTGAATCATTCGTTATTTAAAAGTTCTAGATATTGGCTATTTTCAAGAAAAATTGCTCCAATGATCATTTAATCCTGATGAAATTACACTTATTTTACTAAAGACAAGCGTGACATGAGAAAAGGTCAGTAAGCAATGCGTTCCCCACCATTCAGTCTATAATTGGTGTATAGATTCCAAACGTATGTTGTAGGGTCCCTCGCTGGTATGTAGCAGTTTCTAAAATCTTCATCCTTACATCACCAACAGCAAAGAAATGGAACTTAGTTGAATATGGAGTTGTTATAGGTCTAGATACTCGAATACTCAAATGAATAACTTCAACTTTGAAATACAGGAATAGCATGTCTACAGTCACAATGCTATTATAACATAATTGAAAATTCATAAGGTAACACAGAAAGTCAGAGATGAACTTTCTCAGTCAATTTTTTTCGCCTCATAAACTTTTTTGTGTTATTGCTCTATACTCTTGAGAAAGTATGCTAAACGGATGCTTTTCACGTATTGGCGAGCTTCAAAAGATAATTACCCATCGAAATCGTATGTGTCAAGGGTCTTTCAAATGTTTTTGTGTTGATGATAAGTGAGAACAAGCATTTTAGTGATGGATAAGGCGATAGCACATGTATGAGTTTGAAAAAGATTAAATCTTCATGCATAATCAGAATAGTGTCTTTTAGCGAAAAAAGACTGACTAAGAAAGCTCATCCCTAGTTTTCTGTTTTACCTTTAGAATTTTGCAATCATGTTTTGACAGAACTGTGTCCTTAGAAATACTGCTAATATGCTTCAAAGATGACGCCATTTGGTTGAGTACTTGAGTATCTAAACCTGTGACGGCGTCTACACATTCACCATACTGCCATTTCCCTCTAGTAAGTGATATAAGTGTGAAACTTTTAGAGGATACTAAGTATTTATGGAGCATTCTTAGCTGTAGGTGTCAGATCTATATGTTAATCTCAGACTGAATTTTAACAAGCATATTTCCTACTGACAGTGTTACCTGTTGCTCATGTCTTTATTAAAATGAGTTCAGTTTCACAAGAGTTCAATGAATGTTGATGAGACTCCCGTCAGAGATAATCAATATGTACGAGATTAAAATAACGAAAGTCAAAACTCAGAAGGTTTTGTTGTTGTCAATTTATAAATTCTACAATGTTCATAGATAGTTTAGCTAATAACCCACTTGCTTCTCGTTCTTTCGAGATTCAGGTTTCGCCGTTGATCTACGTTTATCGAAAATCATATAAACTGCAATTATCAGCGCCACATCTCGCACAATAGTTAAGATCCGAGGAGGATATTTTTGACCGATACTGTATCTGCTTCTTGAAAAAAGTGACTTTTTTTTTTGTTGAAAAAACGAACAGGGTAATTCTGAAAAAATAATTCCAGGATCTAATTTCTCGGCTTCAGTTACTTTGGTTAGACTTCACGAAGAATATTGTTATGAGAAAAAAGCTTATCCCATATTAATGAAAAACAAATGAAACTCAAAATTTTGAGAATCCGATTGCGGATTCCGTTACTTAGACCTTTGTCAATTGTGGTGAAACTTTGTAAAAAGCTGTCTTTAACTCGACGGAGTTGGAAAAATTCTATTAAAGTGAAGAATACATGTGTCGTGTTCACGTTCCGAGGAATGGAACGCAGAAGTGGCATCCCTATTAACTGCCGATATCCAGGGACTACAAGACTCTTAGATGTGTTTCAAATTAGTTATGTAACTTCTTACTTTCTATAAAATAGTAGAAAGATGTTGAAAAACAAGTTATCTATCAACGCGAAACAGGGTTCACATCTTCCTGCAACATACCTGTTTTCTGTCACTTTTCAAAAGAAGCAATATTTTTAGCATTTTTGATTTATGCAACACAATCATGAGCTAGAAAAGTTGCGAAACTTAATATACGTATCTAAAACTATGTTGAGTTAAATGAATGTCATGAAGTTCTTTTTTCGACACACTGCTAATTCTCGGAGGATCTGAATACAGAGCTTTAGTGAAGTCTAAATGTAGAGGCATACTAGAGGTTTTCCTAGGAAAGTATCCTTAGCATTTCTTCAATTGGGTGTAATTTCTCTTGTAGATTGTAACTTCCTAATTAATTTCTAGTAACAAGCGCATATGAACAATGGAAACCGCTAAAAATGTTTTTTTTTGAAAAATTCTTCAATGTTTTTATGTCTGATAACGATGTGAACCCTGCTTCACCAAAACGAGCAATTCTTTTTTGAAGTTTTTTTATCATTTCGAAGAAAATTGAAAGCTAAATGATATGGATAAAATCAGTGCCTACTCCAACTTCATGTACATGCTCACATCTACACATAAACAGAAGCTATACTGATGCCAATACCATACACCCGAAGAAGTCATTTTTCGTCTGAATGAAATAGTGGAGAACGAAGGTCCAGATGGTTGTCTCTATAGGATATTTTCGCAACTATTTAGGGCCAATGTTCTTGATGGATCGAGGCAAAGGAAAAGTGTAATAGAAAAAGCTAGAGTTTTCAATAGTGACTAACAACAGATAGTTGAGTATTTACTGAGCGTTTCAGATAAATCTACCTCCATTTTCTAATTGAATCAACATGCACCTGACATTTTCCTTCTTCCTCAAAAATTAAAAACAAAATGTCACCTTCAAGAATGGATTTAAATTTGACCCAAATGCATTATAGATGACTTTACATCTATTACTATGGGTATTAACTGGACTTGAATCTGCTCTTATCGGTCTTGAATGCGATTTTTGCATATATTTACATAATCTTAAATGAGATTTGAACTGTGCTAAGCTACCTAAAATCAAGTGAAATTTATGTGGATTGCTTAAAGTTGTAGTTAGACTTTACTTTGAACTATCCTCAAACCATTCTTTCAATCTGATTCATTTTTGTAATTTAACATCGATCACACAATTAAAATCACAAAATCGGATCAAATTCGTATCGTTTTGACCAACATGTAATAGAAATGAGATCGAGATTTCATTTGTTTATAGCCTTTTATTGCGGGGCAGATACACAGAGGGTGACGAAAATTCTACTGACGAACCACTTTTCTTGATGTCTGTAGGGTCCATATATCTCTAATATATGTGTAGTCCTATTAGGGCTCTCGATATGATGGGTGATACTGGGACTAGCCTCCAGCACTTTTTTAGCGTGTCTGCGAGATTTTTACTGTATGTCTGCGAAAATTTTACTATGTGTCTGCGAGATTTTTACTGGATGTCTGCGAAAATTTTACTATGTTTCTGCGAGATTTTTGGTAGCGATAAGAGTTCTCACAAACACAGGGGGGCCAAATTGACAAGGCTGTCGTGACCAGAGCACGAGAGAATCGACGCGATCCACAGAATTTATCTTTCTAACAAAAACTTTTCAAACAGCTTCTCAAGTGATAGACTATGTTCCCCTTCCCGCTTCCCAATATTTCTCAATTCCCGGCAGCTCTGCAAGACGACTGATCACGTGACCAAATTTTCGGAATTACAACGGACTGGGATGACAGAGTTACTTTAGTATACCTACGTGAGATCTTTGTTTTTCCTCTTCACTTCTGGCTTTTGGGGGAGTTGGGGAGCATTTATGAGTACTGCCTGCGAAAAATTGTTAGCTTCCAGCACTCTTGAAAACAATCGAGAGCCCTGAGCTCTCTGTCACTAATACATCTGTGCCTCTACGCACGTATATATATCTGTGTAGATCTCTATCGCTAACATATATATCCCTCTATGCATGTGTATATCTTTGTCGCTCTCTATCAGTAATACATCTATACGTCTGTGCATATATATATATATATATTTGCGTAGATCTCTATCACAAATACATCTATCCGTCTTTGCATATATATATATCTATGTAGATCTCTATCACTAATGCATCTATGCCTCTATGCAAATGAATATCTGTGTAGATCTCTATGACTAATGCATCTATGTCTCTATGCATGTTAATATCTGTGTAGATCTTGTTATGACCTGTATCTTCTTCAGATGCAGTCATAAGGGTTTACCCTTTTTTTTTATAAGATTATACATATAAGCTTGTGCTCTGCTTCTTTTCTCTTTTGTTAGTCATACACCAATGACTTTCCCTTTCTTTCATATATGTTGGAACTTTCTCATTCGCTCTTCTTTCTTTCACGTTGTCTTATGGATATTTCTCTCCTTTGTTCATTGTTTATTATTACTCTATATATAGCGTTACGCTGTTGTGTGAGAGAGACAAAAAAATATAGATAGATAGATAAAAAATAAAGTATAGTTGGATAAAGATCTCACAGATCTCCATCACTAATACATCCATCCCTCTACGCACACATTTGCATCTATGTAAACTTCTATCACTAATACATCTTCCCCTCTATGCAGATATATATCTGTGTGGCTCTCTATCACTAATACATCTATGCCTCCATGTATATATACATCTGTGTAGATTACAATGACTAATGCATCTATGCTTCTATATATATATATGTGTAGCTCTCTATCACTAATATATATATCCCTCTATGCATATATATATCTATGTAGATCTCTATCACTAATACATCTATGCCTCTATGCATGTATATATATGCAAGTATACATGTCGGCTCTTGTATACCTCTATCTCTAAGCGTTTTAATCCTTATGTATAGGTAAGCTTTAATGAATCCGAAATTGCAGTATTGTGTAGAATCTAGTAACTAAAATAAAGGACTTACTTCTCAGTTGCTTCACTTGTTCGTCGAGTTTCGAAATGTGAAATTATCAACACTGTTCGTTGGTTTTATACCGTCACTCTTACTATTTTCTTTCTCTGATTTTTTTTCTCTTTTTCTCTCGATCCCTCTCACCGTTTCTCTCTTCTCTCTTATGCTTTTTTCTCTTTTCCTCCGTTGTTTTCTCTTATTTTCACGCTCTCTGATTTTGCTTTCTCTTACTGACTGTTTTTCTCTCATAAAGAATATACTCCAATCAAAGTGCGAGGACATCAGAATGAGCATCGTGCCGATTGGAATGAAATTTGATGAATATCATATAAAATTCTAATGGTCGTCTAAGATGCTGGGCTCGATATTATAAAATCCCTAAGCATATTCGGAAAGAAAATAGAATCAAAAAGTAGTTCCTGCTGCTATATGTTTAACTTTCGCAATGAAAATTATGTAAGATCCAGATTTCATCATATTGGAAGCGATTTCTTCGATGTATAAGTCTCAGTATAGAATTCATGTATTTTAAAGCTGAAATCAAGGAGCTCTAACGCTTAGAGTGAAATACTAGTGTCTAGAATCCTTAATTTACCGATGTCGGTCTGTGACAAGGCTTTGACACAAGTGTCTGCCTTTTTCGTACAGAGTGCGATTTTAATAGCACAATGGACTGTTTCTATCGAACAAACAACAGTTTCTAGAGTGTAGAAGACCAATTGTTCAGCAAACGGCTATTTTAATGGCCCAAAAACTCATTTATGTGGCACAAAGAGCACGATGGACGCATTTTATGGTGTTA
>CAJNOP010001857.1:0-14082 GCA_905250075.1 Rotaria sp. Silwood1 | reverse complement strand
ACAATATCTTGCTGATGCCCTACGAAATAACACGGTTATTCTCATACTATTTTCGTCTCTCTTATATTGGCGTTTCTTCTCGAAACATAGACACTCATTACACTGGATCTTGGTAGCAATCAAATCGGAGCGACTGGGGCACAACATCTCGCTGATGTCTTACGAAATAATAAAGTAATTCTCATTTGATTTTCGTCTCTCTCATATTCATCTTCTCTTCTGCACATAGACACTTACGAGACTGAGCCTTTCACATAATCCGATTGGAGATGATGGGACACAACATCTTGCTGATGCCTTAAGAAATAACACTGTAATTCTCATTCTATTTTCATCTCTTTCATATTTACCTACTTCTCTATACATAGACACATACCACGCTAGACCTTCATTTCAATCAAATCGGAGCTGCGGGTGCACAACATCTGGCGGATGCGCTAAGAAATAACAAGGTGATTCTCATCGTATTTTCATCTCTCTTATGTTCATGTTTTCTACGCATAGACACTCACCAGACTGAGCCTTTCGAATAACCGAATCGGAGATGATGGGGCACAATATCTCGCTGATGCCTTACGAAATAACATTGTGATACTCATCCTAGTTGCATCTCTCTCATATTTATCTTCTTTTCTACATATAGACACTCACCACATTGATCCTCGGTAATGTTTATGGTGGCAATCTAATCGGTGATGCTGGGGCACAATATCTCGCTGATGCCTTAAGAAATAACTCGGTGATTTTCATCATATTCTCATGTCTCTCATATTCATCTTCTTATTTTTTCACATAGACACTCAAGAATTTGTTGGTATTCTTTAACAATAACATTTCCTCAACTGTTCAAGAACAATTGAAACGAAAAGACAATAGAATAAAATAATTTGTTTTTTCAGTACACTTTCTTTTGATTATTTGCAGAAAAAATTTTGCACTAGATAAGTTCCACTCAAGTCCGCGTCTCAATAATATGCACTCAAAAGTGAACTGTACAATTATTGATTAAAATGCATAACTAAAAATTGTTGGCTGTTACCTATTATTAAGTAACAAACAAAAAACAACGAAATTTAAGGAAATAAATTGAACTGTTTGTTTTATTTTCTTTCACAGTGCGTTAGCTAACAAAAAAATATAATTTTCTTTGTTTCATTCTGTATCACTTTCAATCCGATCATCCTTCGCTTTGATTGTTAACTTTGTAATACAAGATTACGCCACTTGCGTCTTGTTTTTATCTAAGAGAGAAATGATACGATATGACTATTGATGTCGTTATCATAGTGTTCTACCCACACCCACTCCCTAGTGATGATGTAATATATGTGGACCACTCCAAAGGTACAATTTTTAGTAATACTCATTGGAAAAATGAATTAGTTTTGTGATTAAGACGCGTTCCAATTGATTGTGTGGAACTTCCGCATTTTGGACCATCGCAAAGAAAATCGTGTTTTAGTAGCATTTCAAGCGATATTGTACATTTCATACCCTGGAAAGAAATAAACAGACATTGTCAACATATTGAACCTTCAACTGTACATTTTCACTTACTGTTGTTGACATCATTACTTTTTATTGTGAAGTGTACCAAATTTAAGTAGAATCGTCATAGTTTAAGAATGTAGAATACAAAAAGTCATTGTATAGCACGATCTAGCGTTTCTATCACATGAATAATTCTTCTCTCTATTTGATGCAACATACAAAAATATCTTTTGCGACTTTATAATCTACTGTCAAATAATCTCAAAATGGAAGTTCACTGCTAGTAAAAGTCAGAATGGGGACGAAAATATTTGTACCTATAAATCCGATATCAATTGAGTAATGATATTATAACAAGATGTAGTAAGCATTAAATAAATATGTTTTCCAACATTATCAGCCAATATCAGGAATGAAGATAAATCATTTGTTTGTTTAGATATCATTTTATTTAAACTAGTGATAGTGAAGATGTCTGTCTAGAAAGATTTGACTTGTTTAAAAGAAAAATAGATTTCTTGATGCGAAGAGATCATTAATTACGTACAAGATCAGAGCCTCGCAAACATGTTTATCTCGATTTGTATTTTAGATATTTAGAAGTAAATCAAGTTCACATGACCATAGATTAATGGTCATGAATTTATCGAGAGCTTAATTATAAGTATAGTGCATTGTCTTTTGCAAAGACCATACAATATCTTCATCTTTATAAAGATGAGTGGCATCCGAACAGTTGCAACAATAATAATCATCGATGATGACAAAACAAATAAGGCAATCTTTCGGTTCAGAATCATCATGTATTGGTTGATGATGAACTAAACATTCAGTTGTATGTGGATGTAGTTTATGTCATTCGAATGTAAAAATTGTTCAATATTGAAAATACTAGAAATGTGGTATATATCAAAAAGATTCTAATGCTGAAAAGGACGTAGTTCAGAAATCACATCTTCCCATACCATTATATTATTTTTGGTCGAATAAAAAGAATGATCTGGCATAGTTGTTGGATTATGCGAAATAAAGATGTTGATCGAACCGCAAGATATTATATGTCTAGTAGGAGAACAGTAGCTAAGTTATTATGATGAATAGCCTGCATCTGAATAAATGCTGGTATGAATGTAAATACTTTTTGGCGAGTTTATCAGATTCAATATCGATTGAGTATAGATGAACATTAGTAAGTTTATGTATTGTAAATTGAACAATACTTTCTGAAATTCGATATGAGATATAAATTGCTAAGTCATAGTGCGAGTCTGAACAACGAAAAAGATTCGTATTCAATAGTTATTGCTAATCTTTTCACGCTTTTTATCCGCTTTAAGCCACTTGAGGTTGATGAACCAAATTATTATCCATCGAATTAACTCAACGACTGCTATATTTCGAACAATTCAGGCACTGCAATACCAAATTATGAGGATTAGATAACTGATCTGATGAATAATAAAAACGATGATGAGTTGTGAACAATGTTGACGAAAATCGACTAGACTTTCTGGGTGTGGGTGTGTTTGTAGGTGTTGGGTGTGGGTGTGGATGTGTGGATGTGGGCGTGGGTGTATAGAAGAGCAAGACCGACCCCCCATACCCCATACCCCACACACCCACACCCACACCCACACCCACACCCACACCCACATCCATACCCACACCCAGCCACACCCACATCCAGACCCCACACCCACACCCCACATCCCACACCCGCCCACACTCACCCACACCCACACCCACCCACACCCACACACCCACACACACGCACACCCACACCCACACCACCCACACACACCCACACTCACACCCCACACCCACACCCACCAACACCCACACCCACGCCCTAATCGATGGTTTTCTAGTATGGAAAACTCGAATCTGTACTCCATTTGCCTCGAAGACCCATTGGTTGAACATTGACCAATAGAAATCAAGTTATAGGAAAAACGAATTTCTGAGGGTAAGTTAAGCCGAGGAGTTCAAATCCGAGCTGTATACGCTCCTAAGTCCTATTGGTTGAGCAGTAGCCAATGGAATTCAAGGGTTTATAGAGAAGGTTTGCCAGGAAAATTTTTATATCCAGACATTCTAGGATGACCGATTTGTCTCATTGACTTTTTGAAGTACACATGCTCTCGGATATAAATCCGAGATTTCCGCATTTATTCGAAACTATTTTTGAAAAATTCTTGGGTGTGGATGTGAGTGGGTGCCTGGATGAATGTTCTTCTTCGTCACACCCACACCCAATATCAATTTGATAGCCTTTTTTTATATTTATCAATGCAAAAGATAATAATCATTCTTGGCCAGTTGTATTTCGAAGATATGTTTTGATTTTTCATAGTTGTGTTAGTAGTTTTGTTCGGCTGATGAATTCTAGACATTGTTTACTTCAAAATGAGATCTCGAACATTGTAAAGAAATGTAATTATGTTTTATTTGAATAAAACATGTCGAATGTATACAAACGTGGATGCATTCATCAAGATAGTCCTAAACAATTTATAAGATAATGGTCGATGGATCAATCCTCCTATTTGTATGTGAAATTTTATAGAATCAAAGAAGTATGAGCAACTTAAGGAAGCAATAAATCTTTATTGCTTCTCCGGGTATTGCTGATGCATCGCCCATAGACCTTAAGTACTGAAAGTTCATTGCATAAAATCTTATTGGCTTGTTCTCTATAATAATAATGATTATGTGAAAATCGATTGTTTGATTTTAATTTCAAAAATGAATACAGAAAGAATAATAGCTTAAAAGTTGATAGTTATAATCACGTTTCTGAAAGGTTCGATCTACATAGTCTATCTTTCCCAGATTCGCATTGATAAGCCATATTTAGGTCTAAAATGAACAATAATGTTATATGTTGATAGTGATATTGGAAAAAAACGGAAGCATTTCTAGACCTGGATGTAATTGGGCCAGGAACTATTTTTTGAGCAGGAACTAACGCAAAACGAAACTGATGTAGCATCATCGCCAAGATAATTTTAGCTTCTTGCATGGCGAAATTCTGTCCAATACATAAGCGCTGTCCAAATCCAAACGGATACATCATATTCGAGTGGCGCGCAAAAAATCTTGACGGATTAAATTTGTTGGGTTCCTGCCAATATTTTTCGGAGCTAAATGAAAAAAATAATCAAACATTTACTGTAAATCGATATTAATGGAAGACAATATCTTTAAGTCAAGGCATTGATTTTAAATTACCGGCTAATAATATTGAGATCCAAGATCACATCGATTCCTTTTTTAATATGAATCTGTTTACCATCGCTAGCTACTATTGTATTATCTGCAGTTGCTGTTCGAGCTACTAAAGTGACAGGTGGATGATATCGTAATGTCTCTTTTAGGACTGCTTCTGTATATTTTAGATGTGATAACATTGTTGTTTCAAATCCTTTATGCTCATTGAAAATCGTATTGATTTCATTTTGACATTGTTCATATACATCGGGATTTGTGACAAGATCGTGTAGTGCCCATGTCATTAGCGTTGCTGTAGTTTCATGTCCAGCAAGTACTAGAAATGAAGTCCATGTGAATTATGTTTTCCTTCAAATGAATAGTCATCTACTATGGCTAGCAATGTAAACAAATGTCACACTCGCATGGATAACAATCATTTAAATGTCTTCGAAGCCAGAAAGAAAGCATTTTTTAGCCTATGCTCTGAAACTTCCAAATGCCTTTGACATAATAAAGGATCCTCATCGTAGCATCTAGTAAATGTTGATGAACATGAATGTTGCAATGAATTTAATCCAATGCTAGTCTTTACTTCTGAGGGAAGTGCTTGATCTTCAAACAGAAAAATCGGATACATTAAGATTTCTCTCTGTTAGAAGCTTTTTCGATAGAAAATGTTGAGTAACATTTTATTTCTATTTCAAAGAATTCTATCAGCATTTTAAGAAACCGAGTAGGTTTTATCTTCACTGCATATTACGTGCTGATTTCGACTATCGATTAAAGAAAGAAGAATGTTCCATAACACAAGATAGACAGCTGGCTCTCTCTAGAGACATATACTGGAAAGGAGGATAATGCTTTTGACCTTTGTAAGAAACATGAGTTTTTTCAAGAGTGAAAATTGAATCTTTTGGTACGTACCAAATGTAAGTGCCTCATCTGAAACCTCTTCATCTGTAAATTTGTGCCTCGTATCGTCGCCATGTGGTCCCAAAAGAAGGTCAAGTAGATCGGGTCCTAACCAATGCCATTCAAGTTCAGTTAAAATTTATTTTTAACGTTACAATAAGAACTCACCTTTACAAGTTGCTTTTGTTAAACCTTGTCGTCGTTGATTAATTATCTTTAAAGTAATGTTTTTAATATCTCGTCTACACTTATCAATACGTCGTTTTCCTGGTAATGGTAAGTCTTTAATTATCGGAATAATAATTGTCATATTATAGATTCGTTTTTCCATTTCATTGGTTGCTACTTTAAGATTTTCATAGATAAATTCATGAATATGTCTATCTTGCATTGCTTCGACACCGAATACACAACCTGTCACAATATCCAATGTCAAATTTGACATTTCTTTCAAAATATCTAATGTCAATGGAGAAGATTTTTCGTTGTTAGTTATTCGCCATTTCTCGAGAAAACTCAACGTTATATTAGCCATAGATGATATCATTGAATTAAGATTT
This sequence comes from Rotaria sp. Silwood1, assembly GCA_905250075.1. Classification (NCBI taxonomy): domain Eukaryota; kingdom Metazoa; phylum Rotifera; class Eurotatoria; order Philodinida; family Philodinidae; genus Rotaria; species Rotaria sp. Silwood1. Next base: position 7,906 of record CAJNOP010001857.1, on the reverse strand, counting down.
TGATGTTGAAAAACTGGAGTAACTAGTCGCCGATGGCGTGTATGATTCTCATCTTCAGCCAATAAGACATTTTCATAACCAAGGAACGCTGAAAGGATCGCTCGTCCAAGTTTGGCTCTATGATAGAATCGACTATTCGTCTTTAAAACACTCTCAATAAGTCCTGGATCGCTTGTATGTAGGCAAGGAAATGGGCCGAATGATGAATGATAGTAATCACCAAATTTGATAGCTGCTTGTTCCACATAACTATATGGTTTATCGTCAAGAATGGCTTGATGACGATGCAATATTTCCCCGACAATTGGTATATATCTTCCAGGAACACCTTGGCGTGAAAAATCTCTTTGAATGCTCCATGGATTGATGATCCAAAACTTAATGAGACGATAAATAATGTACAAAAGTGTTACACAAAAGAAAATTGTTAACCACATTTTCCTCAGTGAAGTACAAACTTCAACGTCAATAAAAGAAAAAGTATGCGTTCGTCTTTTCTGTGAATAACAAAACAATAAAAAACACGTTTGCGCATGCGGTTGATAAGAAAATGTATATAGGCGAAAACAATTGCTTTTAATATTGTCCTATTGATGTATTATCTAGGATCCTTCATCGTTTTCCCAATACGTAACGAAAGTTAAATTGAGAGATCGGAAGCATCTTAATTTATTCAGCGAATTATTTATACAGAGATGCTCGAGTTGACATGGAACCCAATATTCAATTTTGAGAAAAAAAATTTTTCTTTTTGCAGGTGTCACTTTTTTCCAACGCGGATGGTGAAACTGTATTATACGTGAAATTTTCATGTACAAAACTAAACTAAATAAACTAAAATTGATTGGAGGTGTGGGTGTATGTAAGAGTGGAATATGGTAAGTGAACCCACAAATGCCGTCATGATAGCATACAGCGATGACAAAAAATTTTTGGGTGGGTGTGTGTGTGGCTGTAGTACATCTCTTTGGTGATACTCAAAATCACATTCATACCATGATGCTTTCATGTTGAATGTTACTTATGGGTGTGGGTGTGGGTGTGGGGTGTGGGTGTGGGTGTGGGTGTGGGTGTGGGTGTGGGTGTGGGTATAATCTCCTTAAACACCCACACCCACCCAAACACCGACACCGACACCGACATTCACATCCACACCTCACATCCACACCTACACCCACACCCGCACCCGCATCCACACACACAGATCCACACCTTATACCCATATCCACACCCCAAATTCACACACCCACACCCTCTCGTCATAATTCGGAACTCATTAACAATCGTGTGTCACAAAACCACTGCAGAAGATTTGCGTAATTTGTTGTGATAATAGGTCAAAAAAGAAATTCCAAGGAAAATAGTCAGAAGTACAACATGAAATGCTGAACAACTATTAAGATAGTCGGGTTTTGAGGGATAATGGTCGCAAACAAGAATAGCGGTATGAAACATCAAAAACTGCTTGTCGTGTTTGCTTTTTTGAAATGTTTAATATATTTCTGCACGGTTTAAACCACACTACCATTTGACCATTCGTCATTAGTTAACACTTTTCCATTTGTTAATGAGGTCAGTGTGTGCCAAGTTCGTGAATTGTTCATGCTACCAGGAGTTGTCCAAGTTTCTGTTGATGGATCATATAATTCGACACTACTAAGCAAATCAATAAAATTTCCTCCACCAGTAACTACCACTTTTTCATTTGTTAATACGAATGCTGTGTGCTTCGATCGTGGACTATTCATGCTACGAGTGGCTGTCCAAGTTGCTGTTGATGGATCATACAACTCTGCGCTACTTAGGATTGGGCCAATACTTTCTCCACCAGTAACTAACACTTTTCCATTTCTTAATACGGATGCTGTGTGATGGTATCGCGCCTTATTCATGCTGCCAGTAGTTGTCCAATTTCCAGTTGATGGATCATACACTTCGGCACTACTTAGAATATCATCTGTATTTACTCCACCAATAACTAACAGTTTCCCATTTGTTAATAAAGATGCTGCGTGAAAGTGTCGCACCTTATCCATATTGCCAGTAGTTGTCCAAGTTTCTGTTGATGGATCATACAACTCTGCGCTACTTAGAATATTACCATTTCCACCTGTAACTAACACTTTTTCATTTGTTAGTAAGGATGCTGTATGCCCCTCTCGTTGACTATTCATGCCACTGGTATTTGTCCAAGTTCCTGTTGATGGATCATACAACTCTGCGCTACTTAGAATATCAACATGACCACTTCCACCTGTAACTAACACTTTTTCATTTGTTAATAAGGATGCTGTGTGAGAATATCGCGCCCTATCCATGTTGCCAGTAGTTGTCCAAATTCCTGTTGATGGATCATACAACTCTGCGCTACTTAGCATATCTTTACGATTACTTCCACCTGCAACTAACACTTTTCCATTTGTTAGTAAAGAGATTCTATGCCCCTCCCTTTGACTATTCATGCTACCGGTAGTTGTCCAAGTTCCTGTTGATAAATCGTACAATTCGGCACTACTTAAAATATCATCATCCTTTTGTCCACCAGTAACTAGCACTTTTCCATTTGTTAATAAGATCGTTGTGTGCAGTTCTCTTGGATGGTTCATGTTGCCAACATTGTTCAATTCTACACAAAAACATATGCATGTACTCCTTCTGGGAAGAATATGTATTATTGGACGCACACTGGTTTAATGATGTGCGGAAAGTATTCGTTTTTGTCAAATGGAAATCGTTTCTTGTCAATAAAGCAAAGTTATTCAGGAATTGCTGACGATCGAAAAAGGCCTTGAATTTTTTATAAGAAGTCGTTCATGATATCGTGTGACTGTGGATTTCGTATTTTTGATAAAGAATCGTATGCATGAATGATAGATAAACTTGGTTCGTATTTTCTAACTATTATCACATTATTTATATAATAAATGTGCTTGCGATCATGAATTACGAGAATTTGAACCGAAGAAATTTTTGGTTCGAATCCAAAATCATTTTAAAAGAAGAAGAGAGTTCTATCTGGGTCTAATTTTCTATTGTACTTTCGTCTCGAGTTCAAGTTCTATCCGGATTTTCGATCCTCACATCCTTTATTGATATTTATACAAAATCTTCTATTTTTGTAAGTAGTTCGTACGCTACGTAGGGTTCAGCAAGGTGAGATGGTGCTGAGCAGTTTGCTTGGATCCCTATTAACAGCATTATAGTCTTTTACGACAATTAGTAGTTATCTGAAATAACTGCTAACGTGAAAAAGTGCAGTGCTTGATGGAATGCAATAGAGATGAGCAACGCAAAGAACATGAATAAATTTTCTACCTTTACTTCAATATCATTGATGCCGAGCGTGTGGGCAATGCTGCTAGTTATGGAGAGATTATAACAAACGACCTGTTTGATTTGCGATATTCGTTTGAACTCAATGTTATGTGAAATTTGCCTCAGCAAGACTAGAGGTGTGTTCTACCTCTGGCTATTAACCAGAATAAAAGATGACTCTCAAAGGGATGTAAATCTGAAAGCAAGATGTATCCTATGATGGACTCGCCTACATTACTCTTCAATGAGACTTTGCACTTGGCTGATTAACAAAAAACAAAAACCGGCTAGAAAACAATACAAAAATTGAGAATCATAACATACATGGAATACCAATTTAGATGCGTCACATGGCATGGACAATTAGAACTGCAAAAAAAGAAACTCTAGTGAGGAGTAAAATAATGAAAACGTCCCTCCTATTGCTATACAGTTTCGAATCAAGTCGTTTTCTCCAACCTTCTCTTGCTATTCAACAAATACTGAATGCCATGAAGGAAAATTTAGTTAATTAGACACACCAAAAATGATTATGTCTTCGTCAATCTTCATTGTTAAATTCACAGAGGACAAGCGTTTGGTCATCGAAAAACATGGTAATGGAGCCAGGAGTTGACACAGTTCTTCCGAGACTCAACTTATGGTCACTGACAACAACAGTGATCAAAAAGTGCGATGGAATTTTGATGTTTGTTTTTATTACAACATGTGCATTGGAAATCAATACATTTCTCATTCTGTCCCACAAATCTTGATCATAACGTTAAACCGGTTAGCATTTCTTTTCATCTGTTTTAATTCATTTCTATATTCGTAGGATATACACTCAAAAAAAGAGCGATTCTTCTTTGCCACGAATAATTTATTATATATGACTAATCATTTGGAAAACTCATTTGCCGAAAACCTACCGATAGTTCCATAATATATCGGAACTGAATAATTCTCAGCACAAAATCACATTCTAAAGCGATATGGCAACTCTACAAAATATCGACAGCCATTTTCTTCAACATCGTCCTCAATTTCCGAGAAAATAGAAATATGTTTAATGGAATCTTACTCAACTTATCGATTACGTTTTCATTTAACTATTAATTTGGGCAAACTTTTCATAGTACCTACTTCCTTTCAAAACTTAGTGTGAGTGTGATTGATGGTGTTAGGTTCATCTATGTCAAAACACACCATCCACAAACATGCTCATTCTGAGTCGCATGATTTCGCTAGTCTCTTTTTACTAATTTGAAGGTTATTCTTCAATTAGGCATTTTTTCTTTATAAATTCCTATTGTTTCACTGGTTCAAGAAACAAGTCGCAATATATTAATACAAATGGCTTTATTAAGGATTGAATATGTACGATTTTCATCGATTACGAATTGACAATAACAAAATAAATCAAAAGTATCATTTTTGAACGACTAATTCGACTAAACATGACTATAATACTAGAACAAAAAAAAAGTAATTTAAGCACTCCCCCTCCACCCCTCAGAAACCAACTTTATTATTTTTCATCCGATTTCAACCAAAATTTCAGAGGATGTTAGTCTAGGCTAGGAGAGATTATCGTTAAAATATCTCCCCCAGATCTCCAATAAACTAATGAGTTATAGTCCATTTATTGGTCAAAAGTACCTTGTACGCGGGCACGAATTTCACAATAAGGATACGAGCTACCAAGCCCGGGCGGTTTTCAAGTTGTAGAGTACCTCTATGGTTAGATCCTCCCAGGATCCTAGGGATGCAACAATTCTTCAGCGAGATTTGAATTCGGCATCAAACCCTTAGGAATTGGGTTCGGATTTGGATTCGTATGCTATGTTTGGATTTAGATTTGGACTTGTATGATATATTTCGATTCGAATTGTGGTTTGTACCCAGGGTTTGGGCGCTCGCTTGGATTTGTAGTTTAAATTTGGCGTTCGGTTTGAATTCGTTTTTCGGTTTGCACAAATCTACCAAATAGTTTTGGATTTGTTTAGACATCCATCTACATACTGTTCAGTATGTGGTCCTCAAGCCCAGCTATTGGGGGTACCCTTAGGTCCTCCAGTCCTACTGTTGGGGGTACCCTTAGGACCTCAAGCTCTACTATTAGGGGGTACCTTTGAGTCCTCCAGTACTACTATTGGGGAGTACCCTGAGGTCCTCAAGTCCTGCTATGAGGGGGTATCCTTAGGTCCTCCAGTCCTACTGTTGGGAGTACAATTAGGTCCTCCAGTCCTACTGTTGGGGGTACCTATAGGTCCTCAAGCCCTACTATTATGGGGTACCATTGGGTCCTCAAGTCCTAATATAGGGGGTACCCTTAGGTCCTCAAGCCCTACTATTAGGGGGTACCATTAGGTCCTCCAGTCCTACTATTGGGAGTACCCTTAGGTCTTCAAGCCCTACTATTAGCGGGTACACTTCAGTCCTCCAGTACTACTATTGGGGAGTACCCTTAGGTCCTCCAGTCCTACTATTGGGGGAACCCTTACGTCCTCCAGTCCTACTATTCGGGGGTACCCTTAGGTCCTCCAGTCCTACTGTTGGAGGTACCCTTAGCTCCTCCAGCCATACTGTTGGGGTACCTTTAGGTCCTCAAGCCCTACTATTAGGGGGTACCCTTGGGTCCTCAAGTCCTAATATAGGGGATACCCTTAGGTCCTCAACCCCTACTATTAGGGGGTACCATTAGGTCCTCCAGTCCTAATATTGGGGGGTACCCTTAAGTATTCAAGCCCTACTATTAGCGGGTACCCTTCAGTTCTCCAGTACTACTATTGGCGGGTACCCTTAGGCCCTGAAGCCCTACTATTAGGGGGTACCCTTAGGTCCTCCAGTCCTACTGTTGGGGGGTACCCTTAGGTCCTCAAGCCCTACTATTAGGAGACACCGCTAGATTCTCCAGTTCTACTATTGGGGGGCTACCCTTAGGTCCTGAAGTCCTACTGTTCGGCGGTACCCTTAGATCCTCCAGTCCTACTTTTGGGGGTACCCTTAGGTCCTCAAGCCCTACTATTAGGGGGTACTCTTAGGTCCTACAGTCCTACTATTAGGGGGTACCCTTAGGTCCTCGAGCCCTACTATTAGGGGTACCCTTGGGTCCTCAAGTCCTTCTATTGGTGGTACTCTTAAGTTCCCAAGTCCTACTATTAGGAGGCACCCTTGGGTCCTCAAGCCCTAGTATTGGGATACCCCCAAATAGTAGGACTGGAGGACCTAAGGGCATCCCCTAATAGTAGGGCTTGGGGCCTAGGGGTACCCCCAATAGTAGGACTGGAGGACCTAGGGGTACCCCCCAATAGTAGGACTGGAGGATCTAAGAGTACCCCCTAATAGTAGGGCTTGTGGACCTAAGAGTACTTCCCAATAGTAGTACTGGAGGACTCAAGGGTACCCCCTAATAGTAGGGCTTGAGGACCTAAGGGTACCCCAATAGTAGGACTGGAGAACCTAAGGGTACCCCCAATAGTAGAACTGGAGGACCTAAGGGTACCCCCTTATAGTAGGGGTTGAGGACCTAAGGGTACCCCCAATAGTAGGACTGGAGGACCTAAGAGTACCCCCTATTAGTAGGGCTTGAGGACCTAAGTGTATCCCCAATAGTAGGACTTGAAGACCCAAGTGTACCCCCCTATAGTAGGATTTGAGGACCCAAGGGTACCTCTCAATAGTAGTACTGGAGGACTCAAGAGTACCCCCTAATTGTAGGACTTGAGGACCTAAGGGTATCTCCAATAGTAGGACTGGAGGACCGAAGAGTACCCCCTATTAGTAGGGCTTGAGAACCTAAGGGTACCCCCTAATAGTAGGGGTTGAGGACCTAAGGGTACTCCCCAATAGTAGGACTGGAGGAGCTAACTGTACCCCCTAACAGTAGGGCTTGAGGGCCTAAGGGTACCCCCAATAGGAGTACTGGAGGACTCAACGGTACCCCCCAATAGTAGGACTTGAGGACCCAAGGGTACCCGTATAGTATTGCCAAATCCAAATGGTTCGGGTCGTTGAACACTATATCTAAAACAAATCCAAACCAGATTCAAACCTTGAGTATCAAATCCAAATCCAAAACCAAGCACCGGATAAGAAATCCAAACCAAATCCAAACACCAGTATCAAATCCAAATCGAAATCTTATTTCGAATCCAAATCCCTAATACCAAATCCGAAGTACTCGGGTTTGTTGCATCTCTACAGGATCCGATTTTTGAATTTCCCTTTGTGTGTTTTTTTTGAAATCCCTTTTTTTGTAAAATTCACGAAATCATGCCCAAAAATTTGCCACTAAAAAATATAATATCTAAGGTTTTTATTTCGCCAAAAGCGAAATTCAAATATCGGATCCTTGGAGGATGTAGCCGTATCTGGCTACTATGCATTAAAAAAAATCACCACTTCTATTTTGAGTCATTATGAAGAAAAGCCTGCCCGCGCGTAAACAGTACTGTGGAAAACAGTGGTTTTGAGAAAAACGAAAAACAAAGTTTTTTGATGCAGTAAGTGTCTCTATTCGAAATAAGTCTGCTTATTTACCTAATATTTTTGCACTATTCCTCAAGCTTTATTGATGGCGTGTAGGTGGATATATCATAATATGGTT
>CAJNOP010001856.1:0-23063 GCA_905250075.1 Rotaria sp. Silwood1 | reverse complement strand
CAACAACAAGACGACCCATAACTACAACAAGAAGACGCACAACAACAAGGAGACGCACAACAACAAGGAGACTCCCAACAACAAGAAGACCCATAACTACAACAAGAAGACGAACAACTGCTGCAGCGGGAAAATAAACAGTGCACAATTATGAATCATGACAACAAATAATCTAGATCAATTTTGTAGTGCTCAAGAACATTGTTCTGTATTTAACAGTTTATCAATTTCATCTTTATCAATATTATAATCATTTTAGTTCGATTAGTGGCTTAACTAATCAATACATGTGCTACATTTTTTTCCTAACATTTCAACTTTTTTTAATATTTTTCAATTTTATAGGTTTTCATTCGTAGAATCATGAGATTGAACCTTAAATCTCTCGCAAAATATATATTGTCAAGCATGTTTCAAATGAGTTTCTAACATCAACATGCTTCTGCAATATAGGGATCATCTTTGCGTTTGGATAGTACACAACTGTGATGTGTATAATCAAACTCGTAGGATTGTTTTCATGATTTTATATTTAGATCAATGACAACAATATATTTTTGAAAATACTAACAAACAAAGAAAGGTATCAAAGATAGATGAAAATTTATTAGTTAATTTTAAATTCAATAATCATTTCGAATACTACATCATTTCAAACTTCTTATTTTATCAAGAGAACGATAAATGGTTTTTTCAAAGTTCAAACTCCTTATTGCTACACCCGCGAGTATTCACCAGAAATACTCTAGATATTCAAAGCTGTTTGATTCATACGACTACGAACTACATAAACATACAAATAGGCAAGGTATGTTGATAAGATACAATGTTTGATCATTAAATCGGATGAGAAAAATCTAATAATAGGAAAAAGAATAGAAGAAAGGTAATAATATAGCGATAAATAGCAAAAGGAAAGAAAAAGAGAGAGAAATGCTGCATACAATAACATGACAGGCAATACACACATTGATATTCAAGTCATAAAATAAGCAATGATTGATGGTTTTCACATACATTTGTCACTTGTCTTATTTGACAAGCTCTATCACGAAAATGTGTTGCAATTAAAACGTGCCGTCTTCTATCTGCTGCCTATTCATTCTTCGTTTTCTTTTACACACACAGCTACAAATAAACAACTTGTTTCAAAATACAGCATCTATGTATTTTTGTATATTTGTTTGTTCTAGATTATTTGCCTACCAGTTATTAGTCAAGAAGAAGCCAATCTCGATCGCTAATCGAGCAAGGACTGCTCCAAAGGAGCCTGATCAAGATTGAACCAATTCAAGATGGAGAGATCTCAATATCTGGCTGGGTTGAATTTTCAAAATAAAAATATTAAAATCGAATCAAACTGAAAAAAATGTCGTTATTAGCTCAAACAGAAAAAAGTCACAATTGCATTGCAGAATAAATTCAAGACACCTTTTCAGAATGTGTCGTAGAAAAATGTGTTGTGCCGTTGTTGGACAAAAGTGTCACAAGAAGCACCTCGTGTTGTACATCAATGTGTCATGCATTGTGTCGCAAAGTACGATACATGCGACATATTTTATTTTAGTGTGTCAAAATTGATCGAGCTCATATGCAACTTTGCTTTTCTTTCTTGCGTAAAGCTCTGATACTGTCTGCTATGCTAGACTCATAAAACTCATGTTTATACAGTTTTATTTGAGCGATATATTTTGAAAGTGGGGCTGCCGCCAATATTTGTCTAAATGATATCAGACTCTAATTCATAAATCAGTAGTTATATTCAAAATGTGAATGTGACTATTAATAAAACTTATTTGTAAAAACCCGTATTGTCTAGTTCGAAAAATATGATAGAAATAATGCGTTCAAAACAGATTTTTAAATAGCGGTGTTTGTTTTTCGAGAAAAAGCACATTAAAAAGGACAACGTTCCAACACGTTTCGAAAATAGCTCGTAGAATAATAAACAAAATAATCGAAATGCGTTGTAAATAAAAAAAGATGCGTTTGAACTCAAAAATAGCGCTTTTCTCTAAAATTTGGCGTCTAAGCGCACTTCTGTACCAGTTGTTTTTCGTGAGAAGTTAAATCTTTTAACCAGCTATGACTAGTTTTAACAGAAAGGAGTTTCTGAGTTAGGAAACAATATACCTTCACAAACCTATGTGAAATTTTGTTTAGTTTCACTCTACAATTCGAATGATGTATGAAAGTTGCAGGAATGCTCAGAAACCAAATACTAGATAGTTTTGGAAGAACAATGTGTCACTTTGTCTTCCGATTGATCTAATCGAGTTCACTATGGAAAGTAACAGGGAGGCAAAACTAGGAACTTTGCATATTTCTACTCATAGATTAATGCTGAATCCGAATATATTAGTTCGAAAAGCTTGCGGTCAGTCTAATTGACGACAGATATGAGTTTCTGAAAAATGCTCATAAATTCACTTCTTTGGGATGTCCTTTGTATTTGAATGGTTTCACAAGCAAAACTCGATTCAAAATATCGTGAACGTGATATTCATGATCAGGTAACCAAGATCTATCTAACCATGTAGTAATACCAGGGATTCAAGATTTTTACTGGAGTTATGCGTTGGGATCACCTTAAAGTGTCAAAAATAAAGTATTGTCTTTACGATTCATTTCTTATTTCGTCTAAAGTTTTGCTCAAGTTAGCAGAAACACTGAACTTACATCATATACTAGGAGTAGTGGCGTCACCAGAAACTTAAGCGTGATGGGGCTCAGCCCTATCTCTCCTTCCAAGGTACTCGTTGACTTGCTTGAGACACTAACCCTCATAACATACTTTCCAATGTTATTGCTAAATTTTAAAACTATCATTGTGCTGATATTAAATGGTTGTATGTGCACTATTTATATCTTAGGTACGAAGGTGCCTACTTTATGTATGAGAACAAAAAATTTGAAAACAACAAAGAAAAATATTTATTTGAGCATAATTCAACTATTTTCATGAATATCTGGAAAAGTATCAATAAGCTGTTCAAAATTGATATCTATATCACGTTCAATAGCCAATAAACAAATATCACTTAAGCGAGCATGAGTCATAGAATTTCGAACTGTTGTTTTAATAGTTTTCACTTTCGAAAATGTACGGTCACGAGTGGTTGAGGACACCGGACTAGTCATAGCATTCCTTATGATTGCAGTACGCTTTGGAAAAGCTTCTGTAAACGGATGTAATTCAATAGATAAATGGATAATACTACTAGTTAATGATTGTTTTATAGCATTGGTTTTATCACCATTAATTCATTTGATAAAGTATTAAGATCAAAATTTAAATGATTAGCAAATGGTTTTAAAGCATCGAAATGTAAAAATTTATCACGCTTTGGACATAATGATGATATACCTGATAAAATTTGTAAATTTTTTGATGAAAATCAATCTTGCAACTAGATTAATATATTATCAATCAATTGGTAATAAATACATGTTCTATAATAATGTTCGTTTTTATTATCATCACGTTGACCGATTGTACTATTAATGATTGAATCTTTGAATCTTGAAGAAACTACTCGTTTTCGGTGTTGTTTCGGTTCACTCATAATATCAATGTTGTTTTCGTGGCAAAAATTCGTAATTGTCTGAAAGATTTGTTGGAAAGATTCTTCTTCTCGCGATTGATTAAGCTGTTCAATTATGGATTCAATCAATTGTTGTGCATAACCATAGTCAAATGTTTTTGCTAAACAAAAACACGGATATAACATAATCATTTGACAAGTTACTGCTGCAATTCCTACAATACCTTTTAATTTATCTGATAAAACTTTGATCGAATCTAGTAACCTGCGCAATATAAATAGAATTACGATAAACATTGGTTCTCTCATTATTATTACCAATCCTTTTGCCTCTACTGCTTGTATACCACCTTCTTCAATCAAATCATTCAAAACTAAAATAATAACTTTATAATTCCTTAAGACAGAATCTATTGATATCCAGCGAGAGTCCCAACGTATGTTCGACCATGATTTCAAATTTGTTTCAACTAAAGATAAAAAAAATATTAATTGAAGTAGTATGAATATACTTAAAACCTAGTTGTAATTGAACTTCAGCATCTCAAAAATGTTCGTTGTTAACACGTGATGCGGTGAAGTATGTGTAAATTTTCGATATAATCGCAGAAAATTCATTCACGTAGGATATTGATATACATGCATTTGCAATAACCAAATTCAATCGATGAACATAACAGTGCGCATAATTTGCATTCGGCATGAAATTCTGCCGTAAAATAGCCTGTACACCGACATTTTTTCCTTCCATTACAGATGCTCTACAAAATTCAAATAAGACTCTAGTTCGATGTACTTTGATTCATGTCTGAATTAAGTAATTACCCATCAAAACACATCACAATGCACAAGCATAAATCAATATTAAATTTTCTTAATATATTAACAATAGCATCAGCCAATGGTTTAGCATCAAATGAATGTAGTGCAATTAAATCGATAAAGTATTTTTCTATAAAATTATTTGACTCTTTAATTTTTGTATCATCAATAACTCGAAGTACTATAGACATTTGCTGATAACCTGAAATATCTCTACTTTCATCAGCTAGCAATGCATAAACTTTATTTTTCAACCAAATCAAATAAAAAACCTAATAATTTTCACTTCTAGAAAAAGTTTATTTTAAAGATACTTTTTCAGAAATACGATATATAATTTGTTCGACCATCAAATGTATAAGCTCGTTTTGAGTACATGAAGATAAATACGTGGCACTACTTGTTGAATCTTCAAAAATTGACCTCACCACTGAATCAGTTTCAGATGACCATTGAAGAATCTCTAAAAGATTTCCTTTGTTGCTTGACCTATAGAATCAAAAGAAATATATAAAATTACAATGTAAAACATCTTAAAACTTTCTGTTGATGTTCTTCATGGCCTCTTAAAGAAATCATCTGTCTATAGCATAATTGGACGACGGATGAAATTTTAATTAAACGTTCGTGGTTTTTGCGAATCTGTTCCATCCTTTCTTTATCTATTATGTTAATAACGGTTTCTTTAGATTTTTCACATATAAGAAAATGATTATAATTTGAAGTTGCTAGAATATGTGCTGTACTTGTTTCATGTAGCTTAAATCCTTTATTTTTACGAAGTGCATGCTTTCACTTATTATATCCAATGATAAAGGCATCACTTTGATTTCGATTAATTAAATTATTTGTGGAACCAAAATGTCTACAATAACAGCAGTAAACCCGATCATTATTGATCGAATATTTCAGTCATGGCCTATTATTAAACCATTGTTTTTGAAAAGATCGGCTTTCTTTATTGATTTTGTATGATGGTAAGATAGATTGTACTGGTGGATCAAATAACGAACGACTAATGTCAGCAGGTCTTGAAGATGTTATTAAAGATATTGATAGTGAAGTAGGCTGAGAAGATGGATTGACTGATGAACAATTTACATCAATAGGAACTACTATTGGTGATATTAAACATGTTGAGAGTATTGATGGCAGTGGATCAACTAACGGACGACTAGTATCAATTCGTATTATGAATAATGTTTGTGCTGATAATGATGATGTATATGATGTTAATGATGTTGAAATAGATTTATCGTATATAGCAGTTGCACCAGAATGTAGATTGGTATTTGAGTCAACTATTGAAAGCAAATCTGTTACTTCAGACAAAACAAGTTGTCTTGATATTTCTCTAAGTGTGGATGAATGGTGTAACTCTTGATCATTTAACCTTTTTTTTGGTGAAGATGGCGAAAAGAAAGACATGATAGTTCTTAGTTTTGATTTACCAAGTTGCATATTTTTTTTTTATTAATCTGCTTGTGAAATATTTCAACTTATCGCTAGTCTTCCTGAGGACTTGTGAGTCATAATGAGCAACATAAAATGATGATTAGTGCTTTCAATATCTAATAGTTACAGAAATGAACATATGGTTCCCCATTACTATCAACTGAAAAACTATTTACATTCTCAACGATTCAAAATTCAGATAACGATACTCTAAATGATATTCATTTCTTTAATTCAAAAATTCAATCGATAAAATGAAATAAGGATGGTGGGACTCAGAAGCCAGGTCGTGGGGCTTAGAAGCCCGGTGATGATGCTCAGCCCCACCTGGCTCCGCCCTAGCGATGCCACTAACTAGGAGTTCAATAGACTTGAGTATTTTTTCGTTTGTTTTTTATATTGTTCTTATTGCATATCTTGATGGTGATTTATGTTATTCTATTATAGGGTCGTGTTGATGATGCTGTATGTTGGTGTGTTATTTGTGATATTGTTGGTAATGTATGTTATTGTATAGAGTTAGCAGTAGTGTTATGTTGTTTATGAATATGCTTATATTCACTAGTATTATTTCTTTCATAGTGTTTTTGTTTTTTGTTTTATTTATATCTATATTTGCATAAGATAATCTTTTTATACAGACAGTCAAAAACGTCGAAAAGTTTACATTTGTAGTACAACTTTAAAAAAAATAGTGTTGTCTTTGTCTGTTGCAGTTTCTTGTCGTTTATAACTAGGTTTTGCCTCTAGTTTTTTTTCAAGTTATCCTAAGAAATAAAAATTACGATAGCTGTGAAACATAATAAAGATTGGAAAAGTAAGATCTTTTTATTTGACTGCATTTCTGTTCTTTTACAACACATCGATATGTTAAAAAAGTATTTTATTCCGAATGAAAATAATAAACACTCACAATTTACAGAAATCCTTGATGTACGATGCATCATAGATAGAAAATATTTTTCATATGAGTAATATTCTATTAAGAGAATAATACTACTTATTGTTCTGTCTGTTTATACTATGGTATTTTCTACACGTGCAGAAACAATGCGTTCTCTCGTCTATCGTATGAAAAACAAAAGTATTATTTGATAATTTCATGTGTAAACACTAACGTAAAAGCTAAGCTCGCAAGGCGCACAAATATAAACAACGTTTGATTGGCAAGTGTTCGTTTATTCATGATATGAAACAATATAAATCTGGCCTTGAAAGAAAAACATGGAGCCCTTGGCAACCATTGGGACTCGTAATAGGCGTTGGTATTGTTGTTTCTTTAATTCTCATAGGTTTAGCACTAGGTTTAGGTTTGGGTATTGGATTACACAATCGTAGTGGAAACGAGATCGTGATTGTATCGCAAAACACAACAACAACAACAATAACAACAAATGCAATAACACAAATAACGACAGTAACAACTATAGCAACGCTAACAACACCAACAACTATAGCAACACGAACAACACCAACAACTATAAGAAAGAGACCAATAGCTACAACAGGAAGACAACTAAGTACAACAAGAAGACTAAAAACAACAAGAAGGAGACCAACGACCACAAGAAGGAGACTAACGACTACAAGAAGGAGACTAACAACTATAACAAGAAGACCAGCAACTACGGCAAGGAGACCAACTACTATTGCATTGAGAACAACAACTGCAACGAGGAGACTGACAAGTAGCGCCTTGATAACAACAGCTGCAACAACTACACCTATAACTAACACAACCACACTGACAACTGCAGCTGCAGGAAAATAAACAGGGCACAATTATGAATCATGACAACAAATCGTCAAGATCAATTTTGCAGTGCTCAAGAACATTGTTCTGTATTTAACAGTTTCTCATTTATATTTTTTGTCAATATAATAACCAATTTAGTTGTATCAGTAGCTTATCTAATCGATGCATATACTACATTTTTTTCCTAACATTTCAGCTTTTTTTTTGTATTTTTCAATTTCATAGAACATTGTCATTTGTAGAATCACGAGTTCGAATCTTAAGTCTCTTAGAAAACACATATTATCAAGAATATTTCAGATGAGTTTGTAATTGCAACATAGCGCTGAAATACACGGATTATGTTTGTGTTCAGATAGTACAAAAACTGTAATGTGCATAATCAAACTTGTAAGATTGCTTTCATGATTTTCCATTGAGGCCAATAACAACAACATATTTTTGAAAATATTAACAAAGAAAGAAAGGTATCAAAGATAGATCGAAATCTATTAGTTAGTTTTATTTTTGGCAATCACCATATGTTCGATCGTAGTTACGGCGCAACTGCGTCGTATTTTCCAAAGAAGATAGCATAAATGAGGTTTTCATCTTATTAATGTTGTTCTTGACAATTAAATTTATTTTTGAGCAAAAGAAAATAAAAAAATTAGAAAAAATACAAAATTGAACGTTTCTATAAAAAATAAAAAACAAGAATGTGAACAGAAAAAATACTCTAAAAAACCATTAATCATTTAGAAAAGTTAAAAAATAAAAAATTGACAAAATTAGAATAATGCAAAAATAGATTGAAAAATAAGAAAAAACAAAACAGTAATTAAAGCTAAACTTAAAGCAATTTTAAAACAACAGAAAAAAAAAATAAATAAAATCTTGAAAAATAAAATATTTTGAAAAAATGTTACAAATTAGAGAAAACAATCAAGACATTTTCGAAATATGCCTTCCATCTTTTTTGGTAGAATGAGCTATGAGCCGAAGTCTCTTGGACACTGCTTTTTATAGTCTCCGTGTAGCTACGTCTTACTACTGGAGTGTGACTAATTACAAGCAAGAGAGAATCACTTACAATTAGTCGATTCTAGTTACAGTGAATCGTATAATATGACTACTGCGCCACAGTTACGTACAACTGCAATGGAATTGGTAAAAAAGAGGTGACATGGATCTTTTCGAACACTACGTCATTTCAAACTTCTTATTTTATAAAGAAAACAATAAATATATTTATTTTAAAATTAGATCTCCTTATTATTACCTTTGTAAGTGCTTGCCAGAAATATCACAAGCATTCAAGTTATTTGATTCATACGACGATGAACCATGTAAACATTCTAGGAGGCATAACATATTTATGAGATAAAGCATATAGTCAATAAAAAGCGATAAAGCAAAAATAGTAATAGAAAAAAGGAAAGTAATAGAATCAAAATTAAGTGACAATGGCGAGATGAGTAGGAAAACAAAGAGAGAGACAGTAATACTGCATACAATATCATGAGACACTTTACACGTCTTACCCATGTCGTGAAAATCGCCGTGATTTTGGTGATTTCTTGAAAAATGCACGTACAATCGTGATTAATAGAAATATGTCGAAAAATCGGAGATAAAATCAGATTTTATCGTGATTTGGCAAAGAAACTCGATTAATCGTAATCGCAGAAAATCAGAGTGATTAATCGTGATTAATCGATATTTTCTTTTTTTCCCGAGAATATTAATGTATCAATTGCAACAACTGTCTGTGATTAGAAGACTACAAAAAGTCGCAACGCCAATAGAAAATATATTCTGAAGCAAAAAATATTATGTCTATTTTTTAAAATAATATTTTTTTTTTATCATAAGTGTACTATATGGCTTCAAATAGGGTGCAATGATTACAGAACATTTTTAACTTGTAGGCAAAGACATTAGAATCTATTCATTTTCTTGTTATATATCATTGAGCTCATTCAGATTTTTTGAAGTTTTCTAGAGAAAAACCCTAAGAATGAATTCTTCGAAATGATGAACGCGTTTCAAAGATCCAAAATCATGATAAGAAAGAAAACAATACGTTTTAGGTCGTTCTCGGAATTGCAGAATGCTTTTTCGTAGATTCAAAAATCAATTTCGGAAAAATAAACTAAATAAATAATTTATTTTGCGTAAAATATGCAAAAAGATTAAATTAAATAAAGGGAAAGGAAAATATTTTTTAATGAGAAAATACGTAAAAGAGCAAGAAATATAAGACATACTTGCGGATTACATTTAATTAATAGTTTCATAATCTCAACAATTTCTATTCACTATTTATTTTATCATAAAAGAAATATTTTCGCTTTGTTTTGTTTAGCAGTATCATTTTCTTTATTTTTTAAATAAAGATTTTACTTATCTTTATTTTTTAAACATGTATTTTATTTATCTTCACCTTTGAAAATAAGGATTTCATTTATTTATCTTTATTTCATAGATATAAATATTTTATTTACATTTATCCTTTAGTATAAGTGAGTAATAAAGGTAAATTAATACCCATGATCATAATCGTCTGTCTGTTAGACATAAAGAGAAACAAGTAATTAAAATAAAAGAGAAAAGATATTAAAAATACTTTTTTAGTTTACTGTTTCGTTTAATTTATATAGTATTTTCAAAGTAAGATAAATATGACAAAGTAGTCTAATGGATAATACACTAGTTTTTCAAGCTGAGAGTATCGAGTTCGAATCTAAGTGATAGCAGAGATAATATTTAAATATCAAACTAGATCGCGCGGATCAAGATGCAGAAGTGACTCTCGAGCAGCGTAGAGGAGAGCACAGAAAAGAAAGGGTTCCCGAAATTATGGAATTCTTTTTTCATAATTTTTTTTCTTACAACAGGCTTTTTATGAAACGGGAACGCGTTTTCAACCGTTTTTTTTCAAATGATTATTTTTTAATATTAAAATATTTTAAAAAAATTCGAAATAAATCGCGATTTATCATAATAATCGCTAAAAATATCATTAAAAATCGGCGATTAATCGCGTTTCAGCTCACGATTATCGCTTCGATATATTGCGATTAATCGGCAATTTTTTAGTGATTTCTAGGACATGGGTAATATTCAAGTTATAAAGAAGCAATGACTGAGGTCTTTTATGTACATTTGTAACTTGTCGCATCCGAAAAGAACTTCATAGATCATCGTATTTACTCTTATGAAATGCGTCTTAGTAAAAATATATATTCTTGTAAAAGGACGAACGGTTGAAATCTAATTTTACAACTCGTTCTTCTCTTTATAGGTTACTATGCATTGGATATTTGGAAAAGATCGATATCTCGAGCAGAAAGACAATGATGAACCAATTTTAATCTATTTCTAACTTCTTTTAGAAATAATTCTTTTTGGATTTTTGGGTAACAATGGATATTCGGAAAATATTCATGCAAAATATAGAAAACTGTAAGCAAAAATATATCTTGCGAAGATATATTCTGAGAGAGTTCTATTATCGTTTGTTTATATTAGTTTGAAAAACGTTATATAAATGTTTTGATTGATTTTATCAGTTGTTGATTTTGAAGACATCTTCTTTGTATAAGTAAAATTTGAATATTTGAATTCTTAAATTACTTCTAGTTCTTAATCCTTCGTATAGATATGAACTACTGGATCTTGTACTTGTGGATGAACAAGATGCACTTGTACTTTGAATAAATTAACTGATTATTTCCATGTCTTGAAATAATTTGTTATATTGTTACATATTTTTGTTCTTTCTTCTGCTCAAAACTTAATCATGAGCTTAATTCTTCGGTATATTGGTGAAGTAATGAGCATACGCGGTGGAGCCGTTAAGCTTTGGTAAGCTCTGATATTTAACAAAAGTTGACAGATCTCATTCTTAGTGTACATTTGGCGAACGAAAACGGTTTCAATAACAGTTGTCTCGTGTTTTTCTCAAGCGTCTATTCAGTCAAATGTTAGATGGTAGATGTGTACGACTGTGTTTCTGGAAACATCTCTGCATATTACTACTAGTGACTCGTTTATGCGAAACAGTCGGCTAATCCACCACTTCTATGATGCTGCCATGTCTCCATCGATCATAACAGTTTTTCTACTCTTCTTCACTTCACCTTTATAAAAGATTTTGAAATGATAAACGAACAGTTATCTTTTCTGCAAGACTGCATAACAACTAAGCAGCACGAAATCAAGTCTTTTTGTTTCGAGATAAAAAATCAAAAAGAAATACTGATGCTAATAATCATGAAGTTAATTCAAACGGTTCGTCAATTAATTTAACTCGCAAGGAAGAAAAGGTGAATTCAACTAAAAGGTATTTGTCATCAGAATTAAAAGAGACTTGTACTTACATCACTATCACAACTAAAACAAAGCAGAATTAAAATGCGATCTACTTTGCTGTCATATGATAGTCGCCATGTTTCAGAAAAACAATCAGATCTTATAACAATAAACGGTAAGCATAGCTACCAATTAAGATGGGTCAATAAGCACGATTGAGTTTCTTATTGTCAGGTGAGAAAATGAAAGAAAATCCTTCAAACGACTAATTCTCACTTATGCAACTATTTACCATTACTTTTCTTTTTTTTTTTGAAGTAATGGAAAAGTTATTGTTATCCTTGTCAAAGTGCTCATCGCAGTGATTATCATCCGCAGTCAAGTAAAATGTCAGAGTATTCATTCACAGTCTTTAGATTTAGTAATTAGAAGAATGGTTTCGCTAATTTTGAACCACATGAAAATAGCCAAAGTCATCGCAACTGTGTCTTTTCAGTAAAACAAGAGTGTAAACTATCAGTAGCTGTAATAACCAGTTTAGTACATCAAAATCACCAAGCAAAGCGGCGAAGAATGGTGTTGATCCCAGTAAAATCAATTAAGGTTTTACTGAAACAAGGCTTGGCCCTATGTAGTTACGTTGAAGAAGAACCCGTGTGATAAAAATCGGTGATTTTCCACTAAAACTGATAGGTTTTCATGATATGGAAAGAAAATTTAATTGAACTAGAAAAATTCACACAAGATGATGTTCGTAATTTATCATCATGGATAACTGAAGAAAACTATTAATTTCATGATATAATACATGAACTACGTAAAATAGTATCGTCAAACATTGTTCGAGAATTGGTTAAAGAGGTAAAAAGAACTATTGGTCTGTATCCGTTTAGTTGAGATCGGCACAAACTTTACTTTCCATAGGTGTTGGCATTTACAACAGAAATTTCAAACAGACTAGTTATAAGCACAACAAAAAAAGAGTTATAGATAGGACCATAATTGATGAGTAGTATAACATGTGAAGAAACAACTGACGAATACGGTGTTGAACAACTATGTTATACAATTAGAACCGTTGATCCTCAATGCATTGTACATGACGATGTTATTGGGTTACATCATAACATACGAAGGTTCAGAACATATCACAGAAGTTATACTTGATATTTTAATTCGACGTGGTTTATCTATCGACTTAGGTAGAGGACAAGGATTTGACGGTACTTTAACGGTGACAGGCCATTTATTGAGCATATTGGCTAGAATTTAAAACTTAAATTCAAAGGCATACTATGTTCATTACAATGCACATGGGTGCATTGCGCTCGTATTGTACCGTTTGAGTCAAAAAATCAAAAAAAAAAGTAAACATGGAAAGCATTCGAGTCGTACATTCGACAGAGCTTTATCTATTACACATAAATCAAGTGCTTTCCCAACTACCAGTTTTTTCTTTTGAAAAAAAACGAGTTTTATAAAAAAAAGATGACTAATTTTATATGATTTTTTGGTAAAATAAAATTTCTAAAAAATCCATGTTTTTCAAAGTTTCTTTGGAGAATAGCTTTTAAAATAGGATTTATATATGATTATCATATATCAATCAAAAGCTCTTGAAAAGAAGAATCTAATGAGCATATACAGAACTTTATCCACACATATGGATGTATATTTCAAGGATACCAAAGTAACGAAGATACTCTAAACTTCCATCACTCCACCTCTCTCAGACTTCTTGATGGCCCAAAGTATTATGGTCCAAAGTATTAAGAAATCTTGTTAATACATATGGAAACTTATCTCAAAGTGAGAGGAATCGATCAAACTCAAAAAAGCTAAAACTATCTTATGTTTTCTGTATCTCTAGATAACCATTGTCTTAGTCTGTTGGGATATTTTCATACAAAAATTTGTCGGGACATATTCAGACGAAAAAATCTGTCGGGACATTTTTAGAATAAAATACTGTTTTCTCATGAACGGTATGATTTTAAGAGCTGAAATTCTAATCACAGTCCTATCGTATAGTCTGTTAAAATTGGCGAAAAAATCATTGATTGACCTCTTATAGTTACCGAAAAATCAAAGAAACAAAATCAAATATCTGTCGGGACATTTAGTGGAACCATAGCTACCTGTTCCTTTTATTTTTACTTTTTTATTTGATTTAATGGTTCCTAAAATAAATACTTTTTTTTACCAAAATATCTCTGGCCCTTTTATCTATCGAATGTAAAAAGAATATCAGAGTTTACTTCTAGATCGGCTTTAGTAGCTTAAATTCAATGTGTCGGGACACAAAATGGCCCGTTAGTGTATTTAGGCAGTTTTTGCAATATTTGATGGGTATATTGAAATCAAAGCTGTATTTAACTTATATAGTCAGAAAGAGGAAAGTCTTGGCTACAATATAGCTCTAAAAAATTAATTTTGTCCAGCGACAGTTATGGCAAAGAAAAGCGGTTTTTTTTTGTCGATAGGGTCGGTAAAACTCAGTGATTTTTCTCCTTTTTTCCTTGAAAATCCTACAGCGATATCAGCCTAAAGAGTTAATAGTATGTTTGGTAGATGACCTAGACAGTATGAAGTTTTTAAAAGAAATTATCAAAATCCGTGGATAGAAGCTAAAATATGAGCGTTTTACTGTTGGCGACCCATCGGTACAATACGAGCGCAATTCGCCCTCATTCATTAGATATGACAACTTAAGTTGTGAATCTTATGAAAAAGTGTACGAAAAGATTGCATTTATCCGATAAGTTAAATGGCTTAATTTATTATTCTAAATTGTAGCATTATGTCCAACTGGTTTGACGGTGCGTGCATCATCAATGAATTCTTTTGTTGTTAACTTTAACTTAGTTAAAATATCATTAGACATAATTGGTACCCAACTTAGGCCACCTTCGACCAAAACGAGCGAATGTTTATAGCCAAATGCAGAAATTTTTTATGCATTTCGGATTTGAGTTAAGTAAATATAGTTCTTCGTCCTTTTTATAGTGGAAAAATGCTAGCAATTTTTGCGATAACAGGTCTCTTCTGGTCTAAACACTGGAAAAAGTAAAATAATCAATTACCATATGAGAAATCTCAGATTAATCCTGCTACTATCTGGTGAGAACGGAATTCAAGCATCAGGAAATTTTAAAATGTTTTGAAGGTTTTTTATGTTCAATCAAAATACTCAAGTTTCTTCTTGTTATATGTCGATGATCGTTACAATTATTATTAAATAATTTGATTATTAGGCTATTAATGTGTTAAAAAATTAACGGACTGGTCTCTCAATTCATGAATCGTTTTTGACTTGAGACAAAGTGTATCAGATAGACCCTAATGATAGATGCATACTTTGAAACGGATTCGAACCGTTAAAATATAGCTACGAAAATACTGCAACAATACATTATTTTTTAACTTGACGCCATGATCCCCTCATGAACATCAGGGTTATTTGTTTGTAATTTCCACCTGGAAAATTTTCACAGAGACAGGTTTTAACAAAACTAAGTAGTTTATTATGAAAGTTTCAAATATTTTGGTTTACTCCTATACTGAAACAATAACATTAAATATTTTGATGAATATTACTAGACTCATATTTTAGGATCGAAAGAACAAAAAGATCTAAAATTTTGAAAATAAACCATTCTCATTAAAGCCTATTGGTGTGCAAAGTTCCAAGTCGAAAATCAAAAGTGATTTTTTCAGATGTTTTCGAAGGAGCATCACGGTATTTATTTGAAAAGTATCATACTACTGCAGTATCTCTGCAACAATAAGCAAAAGATTCGAACTTCTTGATGAGTTTTAATAAACCATTAAGATCTGCATAATGCACATAGTTTCGACTCAAAAATAATTACTTAGTTGGTAGACGTCTCTCATAAATGAAATCTTTTATTGATTATTAACTCAATAGAATTTTTCTGTCAAATGATTTTATCAATAGTAGAATATTTTGATTATAATATATGTGCACTCGTAAAATTATGAATACTTAATGAAAATAAAAATAAGCTATTTTGAATGATACAAACTAATAAAAATACATGAAAAACTCGGCATTTTTTTTTCTTTGTAGAAATATTTAAATATATTCGATTACTCTTCACTCGACAATATAAATGTGAATTTGTCTTATCAAATTTATTTTATTATTTCTATCTCGTGTAGATAAATAGATAAAATTACTAATGCAACAGTCGAAAAAGGTAGAGAACGTCGTGAATTACTTCAAAAATATTTGTTATTTTGAAATATTAACAGGAAAATTCGTCCACTGAAATTATAAACTTTTTTAGGTGTATATTTTGATTTCGCATGTTTTTCTTTTGAATTTCTCTTGTATTGAGTGTTTTATTATAGATTCTGTTCAAAGGAATGATTAATTAACTTTTAATCGAAGTGTTCTTTAATTCTATTTATCTATCGATAAGTACTTATAGAAACATTCATAGTAATGGCAAATGCCATTTAAGAAACAGGATATTCATCATGCATAAGATCTATTTCAAGTTTGTATATATAATAAAAATATCTTCAGAGAATTCTACATAGTTTCATAAATATGCGATTTTAGTTATTTGAATCATTTGGTAAGAAATTCAAATCTTCTTATGTTTTATTTAATTGAAAGAGTTTATAATCGAATACAAAATTTGTTTAGGAATTATTTTGTTAGAATCGTTATCGATTGAATCTGACAACTATATTAGAGAAAAGCTCGTTTTTTTTATCGATGTAATTGTTTGAAGAGTGAGTAGAAATAACAATTTTATATTGTGTGCATTGTTTAGAATTTTAATTCCAAATGAACAAAAGTATAAAAAAGAGGAAAACAAAATTATGATGGTAAAATTCGTTGTTTTGTACGGCTTGATTCTGTTCGAAAAGTTTCGTTAGAAAACGTTGCTGCTCGAACTTCATTTAACCAACGAGTGATATAATCATATTTATTTTCATCGACATATTTCATTTGTTGTTCAGAAGTTTTACTATCATTTGAAATGATTAATCTATCAGATAAATTGATATTAGTTTCTTGTTGATTAACAATAGGAGAAACTGTACTTGCACAATTAATTGATATTTGATTATTATTCGATAATGGTTTTGATGATTTTATTGGAGAAGATTTTGGTTGTTCTTTTCGATGATTTAAAAGCGGATTGTTTAAAATTGGATTTATTCGTTGTTGAGAATGATCACGTTTATGATCACCACTTGCAATACTGGATGTTGCAGCATGTGTTGAAAGTTTTGATTGATTTGATAATGATTGAGTATCGACTATAGCTGAAGATTCACGTGTTAAAGAATGACTTATTCTAGGACGGCTGATTGGAACAAATGGAGATGATTGACGAGCATTGGTAGGAAATCGAATAAATGTTGCACTATTATTTGTTGCCACTTGTATGAGACGTCTTTGTCGAATGAATGGTGATAATGATGACGATGTTGATGAAGAAGATGACGATACGAAAACAACTGATGCTGGTTTTACTGGCGGTAAATCATTATCAATAGCCATGAAAACAAGAGTAAGTGAACGATAAAATTAAGTATTTCTACGTTTCAAAATGTCAGTTGTTGCCTGAAGATAGAGAAGAAAAATAATGAATAAATCAAAAAAGAATTGATTCACGTATATATATATATATATATACGTATATAAATAAAACACAAGATGCACTTGAATCTTTTTTTTTCTTTTGTATTTCTATTGACACTAACAACAATCTTTTTCTTTTGCATTCTTGTAGACATCAACTTCACATTTATTTTGTTTCAATGTCAATATTTTGGTTACAGCATATACAAGAAAGAGAAGCAAAAAAAAGGATTTCTCTGTTTTCTTTTTCTTTTTTTGTTCTTCTAGGGCTTCTTTTGTATTTTATTTTTTGCACATATTTGTATTTTACATATATTTAATCAACAATACTTTTTCTTCTTCTTTATTTTTTCGACATGCAATCTTAAATAACTCTATGTTTATGTCTCAAATATAACAAAAAAATTTGATGCAAATGTCCAACGATCGATCAATCGATTAGTAAATAAACTTTTGATAGTTATGTATTTTAAAATCTACAATCAGGGGATAGAAAAAAAAAGAATAATAGCTTTTCCGTAGTAGAAATGTTCACTGTATTTTATCATTAATGTATACATATGTGAATAATTAATCCAATATATTTTTAATTGCATGTAATTCAATCAATTTATTCTAGAATATTGGAGTTGTTATTTTGATGATTTGCGCTGTTCTTATTGATGATGATTTGTATTTTTATCATATAGATCAAGTTTCAAGTAAAGAAATCTGAGTATTTGAATAAAAGTGGCAATATTAGACACTGTTTCATTACGAAATATCTTTTCTTTTAAAATAATGACGAGTTGTATTACATAGAAAAAAAATTAAGAACTCAAATAATTGAAATCTTAAATCAGACTGTTATACTTATAAAAAGTTCATCGTGTGGGTTAATGAAAAACACTTGAACAGAATATTTGTTCATTTTTCAGTCTCTTGAAGGAGTTTGCAGAAATTCGAAAACATTAGATAAGAATTAGACTTTTATGTTCTTGCCAACTATGGTTTCAGTATTTTTGTAAGACTTTTGGTTTAAGAGTTATGAACCGACATTTCTGAGGCTTATAAATTAAGTTTGATGAATTAACACTTACTTAAAGTAGAAAAAAAAGATTATTTCAAAAATAGCGAATGAAACAGCAAATATTTCTTGATAAAATAATTCATTACTGATTAGCGTGCTAGAATTAATTTGTGAAGGGTGAATATTTTGGTAATGTAGACCATGTCAATTTAGACATTTTTTTTCAATTTCTACGGAAACCAAACTTTACAAAGTGAGCTCAGACATTTCTGAATGATTGTTCTCAAACTCTTGATTCTTATATCATTTTGTAGAAAACATTCTAGTCGTTAATTGTATGCAAAAAGATCGGTAACATAATGTATGTAATAAAGGAAACTATAACTGCACAAAAATGTCAATTTTCTTCGTGGAAACTTAATTTTTGTGCTTCTCAAAAGTGGACTCTTAACTATTAACCTAGAAATTCTCGAGAAATGTTGAATCTATATTCGGAAACAATACAAAATCTTTACTCAAATTCAATGTTTTCAAGTTTCTGCAGTTTTGAAGCGATTGAAAAAAGAATGAATATTTTGTCAAATGACATACCGATAATCTATTATAATATTGTTAATGATAGCTAAAAAAGTCTGAAATATGTCTTTCTCCTAATGATGATTGTCGTTCGAAAAATGGACTTATTAAATCCACTAACATCTTTATAAATCGATCTATAATAAGAAAACAACAAACCTGGTTTGTAACGGGAATATTTAACTTATTTGAATGATTCTTATCCCACTTACTGTATTGAAATAAAAATCACAGTTTTTTGAGTGTTGTGATTTTTCTACCATCTCTTTGAAATCTATTTTGAGTTGATCTTGGTCATTTGAAATGGTGGGTAATATAATTTCATTTTCATTTTCAGTTAAAAAGAAATGATAACTATCTCTCATTTTTTTTTGATTTGTAATAGACTAAATAGTACTTTTCTTTTGAAAAGTAAAGTGAAAAATTAAAAAACATTCTTTTAATTACATTGCTTTAGTTTGAAATGCTTCTGTTCTTCATTTTTCTTGCCTAGATCCCACCTAAACCAAATGGTTTTTTTTCTGTTATACAAATGATATTTATAATGAAGTCATTCTTTTTATTTTGACATGTACGAATCTTAAATCATTACCTATCAATTGGAATTGATTTAATTTATATTTACAAAAAAATACGATGGAGAGTTTTTCACAGCGGGAACAACTTGAAAGCACAGTTGGAAATGATACATCATTTTTTAATTTTGCTTCGTAGATGAAAAAAAGAAGACAGTAATCGTTGTTACAAAACATTTTTTTCTCTAAGATAATCGTTTAGGAACGAAAATGGACTGTATACATTTTGTAAAGAATATCGTGAAGCGTTTACATTACTGTTATTATCAATTCTTGTCTAAGAATTTTACACAGAATCTGTGATTATATTGAGTGCAGTTCTTATTATAGAATTTATAGAATTGCTGTGGATAAAAATCTAGATATATATGTCAGGCAAAGTTGAGATTTATTCAAAATGAAACAGTTTTTTAAAGGTTTAAAAAGAAAAAAAAATAAGAAAAAGAAAAAGATAAGAATATAGATTAGACTGTTGTTTCATACATAAACAATAATCAACTGGCTTTATTTATATTGTTCAATAGAAGAAATCTTCCACAATATTTTGTTTTATTTCTTGGACATGAGTATATTGAATGAATAGTGAAAGGTTTTGAAAAAATATTGTTTTTTTTTTTAAGTATTTATTGACACGAGCAGGAGATTGGTGTGGACTATTTCTAAAAAGAATGGTCCATTGCACGACATGTGCTTTTCATAATTATGAAATTAAAGCATAATCAATGTTTGTAAACATAAATGAAATTAAAAGTTCAATTTGTTGTCTAAATAATGGTTTAATTGGTAGTATATGATGCATAATCGCTCGTGGCAAGTTTTGGATAAGATCTTTCGATAAAACAGCAATTAAATTTGTATTTTTGTTGCTTTTGCTACTTATATTAATATTATGAAAACGGGAACAAAACGGACAAGCAAGCTTATTAAATGAAAAAATGATCAGAATTTACTCAAAGGACTCTTTTCTGAAGTTTCTTGGAAACGACTGGGCAGAATATTATGAAACTTTCAAGATGAATGTATATCTCTATAAGTAGAGCAAAATTTGTCATCGACTCAAAATTTCTAGATGCTTTCTTCATGGAGATATAAGAATTATAAAGACTAAAAATGCCTAGAAGTTCTTCCAATCTCTGCAAGACTTTAAACTTCATTCTTTTGAGCTGTAACTTTTTTATGATAACTAGGATCGACTCAGCGTGCAGGGTATTCTTTTTCTTTCAAAAACCTTGTTCCTACAGTGAAGGGGAAGCAAAAAACTACAGTCACCGTGAACAAAACATGTTTTCTGAATAGTACTAATTTTTTAAATGTTGCTGAATTTCGTAGAAATACCATTTAGGGAAAAAAACAGCGTACACCTGAACCTTTCAAGACATTCATTCAAAAATTTTGAACCCGATCAGGCAACTCCGTGGGAGAAAAAGAGAGAAAACTTCGTTTTGTTTTGTTTAAAAATTGCTTTTGAGACACATGAAAAATAAACTGTTCTGTGTACGCCAGAATTTCTTCTCTTCAACTAAAGATATCGAAAACTGGGCGTGTTCACCAGTGTTAGAACTCTATGACCCATGCTTTGAGCACTTTTGGCGTAAGGAATAATCAATATCAGTACGAAAATTTTGGATACAAATAGTAGGTATAGCGCGAGTTTTTCTGCTTCGAATTTAGAGAGGTCGGTTTAATAAAAGTACGAATTTAACAGAAAAGAATTCTCATTTGCACAGCATTTCACAGAGAACACTTCAAAGCTGTAATAGCGATGAAAAACCAAAATTAAAAGAATGTTGATTTTAATGAAACCGAGGCTCGCATTGATATGTAGATCGAAATTGTCCTAAGAATTCCTAGTGGCTCTAGAATTGGCACTCCGTCCATGTCTTGCATAGATATCGAGATTAGAACTGCTACGAAGATTGCTAGTGGCTCTTATGGTTGAAACTAAAGCTCTGTCTCCTATTAATACTGAAATCAGAATCGTGAATAGAACTCTGGTTGGACTTACGGTGAGCATTAAAGTCGTGTCCTACATCAATACCGAAATTAGAATCATAATGAGGACTGATAATAGTTGTATGGTGGAGATTGAAGCCGTGTCCAGTATTGATATCAAGATCAGAATTGAAATGCCAAGGAGTAGTGACCCTAAGACCAGAACTGAGACTGTGTCCTTCATTGATAGTGACGTCAGAAGACGCAGGAGAAGTGCTAGTGGTAATAGAATCTGCTTTGAAACCGAGATCAAAACGAGAACGTGAATTGGTGGTAGTTCTTGATTTGGAACTGAGGCTTTGTCAAGCATTGATACTGAGACTGGAACTATGGCTTAATTTCATTAGGGTTTTTGGGTCTGGATTTAATTCTTGTCCTTTCTTAATATAAAGATCGGAGCTGGGACTCGATTCTATATTTGAACCGGAAATGAAACCATCGTCGAAAACTGTTGTCCGCAATCAGTTGTAAGCAGAAAATTATGGTTTAGTTTCAATCGGAGTATGGTATCTAGCGGCAAACTTTTACTAGACGAGCATGGATGATTGTATCTGGTGCACATTAACTGTAAAGAATAAATAGATAAAGCCTTGGTATAGCTCATACGTATTAATCCTTGATTCAATTGTGTTTCATGGTCGATCAAGCTTTTGAAGACACGTGGAACAGAACAAGCAAAGCGACGATATCTATTTTTACAAGCAAAAAGTGGTATATGATGAATATGTGATGGTTATGTAATTGATGTATAAGGATGAATGCATCAAGTACAAGGTAGCACACCATGTCTATATAGGCACAGTACGGTTTTATTCTTACTGGTAGAACAACGTCGTTATATTACATTATCAAGCTGGTGGCAAACAAACAAGATTTTGCACAAACACAAGGTGATAATGTATGTGTTTTTTTTTAGAGTGAGCCTCTTCAGAAAGCGATTGGGGGTAATCAGTATCGAATGGAATTTTGACTTCCATAGTAGAACCATCTATTTTGTATAGTGTTAATTTAGTCTTATTGGAATTCTTTGATTCGTAACGAAAGTATTCAGGAGTTTCGTTAGGATGCGAAATTTAAAATACGAGCAACATTGTTTTCTTGTTGAGCCATATATTATTTTAAAGAGCGTGTCGAGTTCAGTAAGAAAAATACGATTTCAGTTTTTAAAAAGAACCTTTTTTCATATCGAAAAATTCAAAGACTTGAAAAACCTAATTGTTCCATAAATGTCTGTAACTTTTAAATCATTCGGTTTTTCTTTCATTATCCGTTCTTTCACATTGTAATGCTATATTTTTTTCTGATTTCAGATCAAAACTAATTCTAAAAATGACTTTGGATTAGCAGTAAAAGCTTGAATATTTCAGGACTTGACAGTCAACTCCTATCTTTCGAGATGGCATTAGGTCTTTTT
>CAJNOP010001855.1:0-23077 GCA_905250075.1 Rotaria sp. Silwood1 | reverse complement strand
ACCTTCTAAAAACCTGAAAGAAAGGATATTTTGATCTGAAATTCCGCTCGTTGCTGAAAATTTCAAGTCAAAATTCCTTTGTTTCGATTTTTTCTTGAGATGGAATATTCCATTCCTTAACACTATGTTTAACAATATCACTTCAAAAAAAAACCAAAGCTGTACATCGCTTCTATGAATAAAAACAAAAAAAAAAACTTCAGAAAAGAAAAGTATTGTAGAAGGAACGTTGAATTCTTAAGGAAGGGTTAACTTCCTCTACTATTTTTATCATATAAATGATATAAACATATTCTATTTCATTTTCTATTTTAAAAAAGTAAATATTTCTTTTAGTTCCTATATTTCAACGTGTAAAACGAAATTATTTTCTCTATATATTAAATTCATCAACATTATTACATACACGTAGTATAATCGATTATCGTGGTCCATTTTTTTCACCATTTATATTTACAAATGAATTTTCACTTCTATTTAATATTTATCCATCATTATCAAATTGTTGTTCAACATTAGCTATTTTAAAAAATATTGAACCATCATCAAATATACGTCTTATTGAAGTTTATTCATTACCATATACATGTACAACATTAAAAGCAATAACACGACGAAATATTTTACGTTATGTTGATAGAAAACAACTTAAACAATTACGTTTACCAGACAATTTAAAAGCTTATTTAGCTTATAAACCACAATTTATTTAAACATACATATATAAATAATAATTTTATTTTTGCTTTTTTTTGTCAATATCAGTTGTATAAAAAACCAAAAAACATGTCACTTTCTTTTTTGTTTGCAATATTTTCTTTTATCTCTTCTTGTAGTTATTTTTCCTTTGTTTCTTTTTTTTCCTTGTTTCGTCAATGATGTGCGAATGCTTTTTTTTTTTCTTGCATGAATCATTAAATAAATCAAATAAAATCTATTGTAAAGAGAATAATTTTTCTATATATATAATGAGAGATTAAAGAGAAACAATGTTTGTAGAATAATGTCAGTACCAACAGCACTTGAAGATTATCATAAACAGTTAATACAATATTTTCTACATGATGGTGCTTATAATGAAAAAGAAATGATTGATCTTGTAAATGCTTTACGTGATCGATATGAATTAAAAATAAAAATAAAAGATGAAATTCGTATATTAACAAATAATTTTTTACCATTAATTAATAAACATATTAATCAATATGGTATTGAAATAAAACAAGTTATAAGTGAAGAACATGAAAATGATATTTATTTTGTATGTATACAAAATTTTAAACCACAATTTGTTAAAATGGATTGTTCATATACGGAAAAAGAAGCAGCAGTTTTTGAAAAATTATTGGAATTAATTATAACTAGTGATGAAAAGTTAGTTGAAAGTTTTCTTTTTTGTTTCATGTGAAAACAAATAGATGTTTAATATTATTTAAAAATTCAATCATATCTTGAATATATTTCAAAGATTATATCAAGAACTTTTTTTCTAGACATTATTAAATTTAGCTTCTTCCTTTTGAAGAAAGTTTATTTTGATTAGAATTATTGAAATTAAAATAATCGTTTGACATGCATGTTTGATTTTCAGAAAAAAAATATTGAAAATATTATGATTCAGTGACTTATTATTGAAGAGATTGAAATTTGAAATTATACTTTCAGATCTTTCTCATAGATTAAAAAAAAACAAAACACAATCTGTAATTTTATCTACTTATTTTTTTTGTTTTTTACATAGTCTAATTGATTAATCTTTTAAAATTTATCCTAGATGTGTAGCACCTCGTGAAGTATTCGAAGCAATTCTTTCGAATGATTTAAAAATGACACAAAAAGAATTTAGTGAAACAATGACACGTTTTCATCGTGATAAATGGATTGAAAGTGGTCCACATAATACTGTTATACTTCATGCTCGAACTATATTAGAAATGCAATCATTTATTATGGATACATATAGAGATTTTATTTACAATTGTCAAATATGTACACGTCTTTTAATTCGAGGATTAAATTGCTCAAATAGGTAAGTTACAGAGAGATATTTTGATTTGATCGTTGAGCTTTCAGCACCAACATGATGATGATTGGTATGCCTGTTTTCTTTAGCATAAGATTCTTTTCGGAGATTTGTAGGCAAAAGATGTTCAATTACAGATAATGTTTGATTCTCATTGTGTTTAAACAATCAAGCAGAGCTGGAACCGGACAGGATTTTTCTGTTCGGTCGGACGAATTTTACAGCCAAACTGGCAAAAATAACCGACTATAAAAGTATCTGTTCACATAAAATGTTAGCGAAGGGGAAATTGAATATTCACATGCAGAAATCCGAACTAGGGGTGATCAATTTACATTTACGAAACTAATCCGAACTGGAAATAAAAATTGAAACTAGAACTCTTCCTTCATATTTTATAGCAGGATGCATCGACTTGCCGAGCCCAACATCGATATAAATTAGCTATTCAGATCAGATCTGTTTTTCATCTTAATTTCAAAAAAAGAAAAAAAAGCAAGTTTATAGGAAATCTAATACAAAAACTTAAATATTTATTTTTCTTGATTTCGACAGCTGCCTTAATAGAACAAGAGAATAAATTATTTGATCAAGATTAAATTGAGTGATATACGAGAAAGAAATCGATAGAAATATAAAGAGAACAATCAATCGTTTATAGTCAAGTTGAAGACAAGATATCTATTGAGTTTTTCACAAATACATTCTTCTGACTTGAGAATATCATAAAAAAAGCCGTTTTCAGTAGAGAAAATTCTTGGGTACAAGCAACAATTTTGTAATGATGAATTGACAAAAATCCGGCCCGGTTCCATCTCTGCAATCAAGACAAGCGCTTAGTTTATTATGTGCATAGAAATTTTCATATCTGATAGGCCAGGAGACTTTAATTCATTATTGTAAATTAAAATTTTAGTTCATGTGATATTCATATGCATCGTTCATGTGCTGTTCGATATTTTCTTCGATTATCAAATTCTACTAGTAATTCAACAACAAGAAAAACAGCTTATCCATGTCCAGTATGTAAACAAGAATGGAATAAAAATGATGTTGCTAATATATTAAAAGCAAATAATATTAATGAACAAAATAATATGGAACAATCAAATGAAACAGTTCATAAAAAACAACGAACATCAAAAACAAATGATCATCATAATAATACAAATAATCGATCGATTCGTTCAACACATCGTCAACTTATGAATGAAAGTGATGATGATGATGATTAATAATAATACTAAATAGACTAATCATATTCTTGTTTAATATCAGACATATACATGTAGATTATTATTATTATTATTACTATTGTCGTTTTCCTTATAAATATTAAACATTGAAATTTTCGTTTTTCTTCTTCATTATAAATCTATCTTTATCTTATTCATTTAGAAATAATTATGACAAAACGTATATCATTTGTACGAGGTTTTCGTATACCAAAAGAAAAAGATATTAATGAAGCACTTGGTAATGATGCTTCATTTTCGAATGAATTTAAAAGATCATTTAATTCATTACCACATCCAACAAGTGATTTAGATTGGTTAGCAAATTATAAAGAAAAAGGTCAAACATATAAACGATTTCTAAATGAATGTCCATTTGTTAATAATAATTCTTCATCACAGAAATATATTTATTTAACATTACTTGATAATGATAATCGTTTATCATTATTAAATATTGATCGTTTAATTGATTATACACAAAGATTTTTTCAAATGGAAATTAAACTTCTTCCTTTATTTACAAATTTTAATTGGAATGAGAAAAAAAAAACATGGATATGTAAATTTTTTTTTGTTTTGGTCATTTTTATTATTTAAAAATATTGTATTAATTTTTTTTTATCAGGTACAATGAAAAGTAAAAATGATTCAACAAAAGATATAACACTTCGTACACGTTATAATTCAACAAGTGAACATTCACAAATATGTGTACATAATATACTTAATTTATTAAAAACTTCACTTCCTAATGATGCTCGTTGTCTTGTTGCAATTACATTGCATGATTTATATTCAGATGAATCTGATTTATTTATTGCTGGTTTATGTTATGGAAATCGTAGTGTAGCAATATTTTCTTTTTTTCGTTATGATCCTCGTTTAGAATTTAGTGAAGAATTTTGGTATGATTGGAAAATAAAAAAAATTAAATCAAAATTGATGTCAACAATTATATTACTTCGATCATGTCGTCTTCTAACACATGAAATAGGACATCTACTTGGTATTGATCATTGTATTTATTATGCTTGTTTAATGAATGGAAGTGGACATTTAGAAGAAGATTTTTCTCAACCATTATTTTTATGTCCAATTGATTTGAGAAAATTATTACAATTAACAAATTTTGATTTTATTGAACGATATGAACAATTATTAGATTTTTGTATAGAAAATCAATTCAAAGATGATATTAATATATTAAAAAAACGTATAGAAATATTGAAAAATGATAAAACAATGATACAAACAAAAAAAAATAAAGACTTTGATTATGAATTACAACAAAAATCTAAACGTTTGAAGAAAAAGTGATAGAAAAAAAAAACAATATTTTAACAAAATATATATTTTTGAGAATAAAATATTTAATTTTCTAGATACCGATATTATTTAGATAAATCAATGTTATTTCGAATCGTTCAAAATTCTTTCACTTCAATTATTCGTCAATCAAGTAATTTTGTTCGAATATTTGAAGTTGGTCCTCGTGATGGTTTACAAAATGAAAAAACTCAAGTATCAACATCAACTAAAATTGAATTCATTAATCGTTTAAGTCAAACAGGTCTTAAATATATTGAAGTAACTAGTTTTGTTTCTCCAAAATGGATACCACAAATGAATGATCATGTTGAAGTACTTGCTGGTATTGATCGATTACCTGATATTTGTTATTCAGTTTTAACACCAAATATTCAAGGTTTAAACAAAGTTCTTTCATTGGGAAAAAAAGCTGCTAATGAAGTTGCAATATTTTCTGCTGCATCAGAAATATTTTCAAAGAAAAATATTAATTGTTCAATTGAAGAATCATTTCAACGTTTTAATCAAGTTGTAAAAATTGCACATGAACAGAATTTACCTGTACGCGGTTCAATATCATGTACTGTTGGTTGTCCTTATGAAGGAAAAATTAAACCATCACAAGTTGTACCTCTTGTTGAAAAACTACTTGATATGGGTTGTGTAAGTTTTCACTTGATTATTAAGAAAAACAAAAAAAAAGTCATTAAAGAAGATGTGATCTACTTCCTAATAGTATGAAGTTGCACTTGCTGATA
The DNA here is from genome assembly GCA_905250075.1 of Rotaria sp. Silwood1. NCBI lineage: Eukaryota > Metazoa > Rotifera > Eurotatoria > Philodinida > Philodinidae > Rotaria > Rotaria sp. Silwood1. The sequence continues at coordinate 17,750 of CAJNOP010001855.1, read as the reverse complement.
CAATTGGTGTTGGTACACCGAAATCTATTCATGAATTGCTTAAAGCAATTTATGCAAATGGTATTTCATCGAATAAATTAGCTATTCATTGTCATGATACATATGGACAAGCTATTGCTAATATTGCACAAGCATTAGAAATGGGTATACGTTGTATTGATTCAAGTGTTGCTGGTCTTGGTGGATGTCCATATGCTAAAGGTGCAACAGGAAATGTAGCAACTGAAGATGTTCTTTATTTATTACATGGACTTGGTTATGAGACAGGTATTGATCTTAATCGATTGATTGATGTAAGTCAATTTATAACGAATATATTAAAACGTGATAATATGTCGAAAGTAACATGTGCTGTTCTGTCTAAAAGACAAAATTGAATTTTCTTTGTTTTTCTTTTTTTTACATGGAAAATAGGTTACAATATTTCGTTTTTTATTATTTTTACATTTGATATTCTAGATAGAGAAAAATGACATCAAAAATAGTTGAGTTTCCTTTACTTAATCCATGGCAACATTTTACGATTTATGGTACACATAATGTAAGTGTCGAATAGTTTGAATAAATAAATATGTCTATAAGTATTCTTTCAATAGCGTTATATTGTTGTGGCAATGAATAAAAATCGATCGAAATGTCGTATTCTTAAAATTGATCGTATGGATCAAAAAGAATTAACTATAACTGAAGATCAAGTAGGTTAATTTTCAATTCTAATAAAAAAATCTTTTTTTTTTTTTTATTTATAATTATTTATTCTAGCATGAATATTCACATGTTGAACTTCGTCAACTTCTTGGTACTATTGAAGTCAGTAATAGTCGAGTAGGTGGTTTTAGTAAAACAATTCATTGTTATGGAATTATTGGTTAACTAAACATAACTCTATAAAAATTAAAAATGAATGACATTTTTTTTGTTATAAATTAGGTTTTATTAAATTTCTTGAAGGTTATTATATGATTGTAATAACACGACGAAGTCAAGTAGCACGTATAGGTTATCATAGAATATATAAAATTGAAGAAACAGCAATGTTAACTATAACAAATGAAGATATTAAAAAAATTCATCCAGATGAAAGCAAGTAAGAATAATTATTATTCTATAATAAATTGTTTATTTTTGGTATTTTTGTGTAGATATCTTCGTGCATTACAAAATCTTGATTTAACAAATGGATTTTATTTTAGTTATACATATGATTTAACACATACATTACAATATAATTTTATTGAACAAAATCGAGAAAAAAATAATTTCAATAATGAAAATTTATGTTGGGGTACACGTTATCAACCAACATGGAAATATGTTTGGAATGAATATTTAGTTGAACCAATACGATCACAAGTTCATCCAAGATGGTTACTTTTTATTATAAATGGTATTTGAAATAAAATATCTTTTTTTCAATTGATTATTTAATTTTTTAATTTAGGTGTTATACTTCAATATAATTTAAATGTATTTTGTCGTTCAATTTATTTAACATTAATTTGTCGACGATCACAAAGATTTTCTGGAACAAGATTTCTTAAACGTGGTGGAAATTCAAAAGTAAATAAATTAGTTTTGAAATTTATAACAATATATATATATATAATAGGGTTATGTGGCAAATGAAGTTGAAACTGAACAAATTCTTCATGATGCTTCACTTTCTTCACTTGGTAAAAGTCATTTTACTTCTTATGTACAATTACGTGGTAGTGTACCAGCATTTTGGAGTCAAGATCCAAAACAAGTACCTAAACCACCTATTGTTAGTAAGTAAATTTAAGAAATTTTTTTATTAAATATTAATTTTATTTTATAGTTGATCTCAATGATCCAACATATGTTGTAGCATCACAACATTTTCGACAATTATTTTATCGATATGGTTCTCCAAGTTAGTTAAATAGTTTTTGTATTTTATTTTATTTTATTTTATTTTTCATATGTTTAGTTCTTATTCTCAATCTTGTTAAAGTAATTAAAATCAATATTTAACTTTTCTTTTTTTGTATCTTTATTAATTTAAATATAATTTATAGAAACGTGAAAAGAAAAAACAAGAATATATTTTATCTGAAGAATTTTGTAATGCACTTGATTATATAAAACAATTTATACCGGATGATAATGGTATACAATATTTAGCATTTGATATGGCTCGTGTTAATCGTTCGTATGTTAATAAAAAAAAACTTTATCATAAATTGAGTTCTTATTTTATTTTCTTTTTGAAAAGAAAACATCGACGTGTTATGCCTAAATTAGATGAAATAGCTCGTCGATATTTACAACAAACTGGATTTTTTCAAAATTTTCCATTATTAGTTAATGATAAACAATATTTTTATGACAAGTAAATTACTTTTATATGAGAACATACAAGATTTTAGTTTTATTTTTTTATAGAGAAAATGCAATTAAATTAACACCATATCAAACATTTTTTGTACAAACAGGTGTTGTACGTGTCAATTGTGTTGATTGTCTTGATAGAACAAATACAGCTATGTATGCTATAGCAAAATGTGCTCTTGGTTATCAAGTAAAAAAACATATTGAAAAGAATTTTTTGATTTTAACATTTATAATTTAGTTATTTGCTATGGGTCTTACAGATTCACCACATTTACAAGAAGATTCTGCAGCTGAATTGTGTGTTAATATTATCTATTTTAAATCAATTGTTAATTAATATTTGATATTTTTAGAGTAATTAAACAATTATTTGAACATTCCGGTGATATTTTAGCACAACAATATGCTGGTAGTCAATTAGTTCATCGAATTGATACATATAAAAAATTAACACCAGCTTGGTCAACACAATCTCGAGATATTGTACAAACACTTTCACGTTATTATTCAAATACATTTTCAGGTACTATTATATATATTTATGAAAAAAAAAGAAGATTTGTACCGTTTGAAATTGATTGCAAATGTTGACATCTAGTTATAAGAATATGTTTTCATTTGTTTCTCATATGATTATATTATTCAACTTATTTATTTCATATTCTTAAATTAGATGCCGAAAAACAACATGCAATGAATTTATTTTTGGGTATTTTTCAACCAAAAATTGGTCGACCACATTTTTGGGAATTAGCAAGTGATTATCATTTACATGATCCACGAATAATACCTGGTTATGTTGCACCACAGTAAATCAATAAGAAAACCGATTATTTGTTTTTTTTTTATTGTTTAGTTTATTATTTTTAGTTGTACAAATATTCTTGGTGATGATATATGGTTTTCATTACCACTTGCAGCTGAACAAGGTTTCAATTAATTTAATTTATAATAAAAAAAAATAAGGAAGTTTTTTGTTTAGTTTTGAAATCAAAGAAAGATTGTCTTGATATTGTTTCTGTTAAAAATGATGATCCACTTGTTGATGGTTTTAATGAATATTATCGTCCAGATGAATTAACAATATTTGAAGAAAAATTTGAATGGAATATGGATTCAACTAATAAGTAATAATAGATGATATTATTTATTCAATAGATTATTAATATAATCTTTTCTTTTCTAGAGATTTAGCATATAATTATACAAATATTCGTGAATTTACACCATTTTCTGTTCGAGATAATAAACAACGAAAAAGTATAGTTGGTCTCAGGTAAATTTTTATTACAGTTAACTAAACAATTTCAAGAGATTTTGTAATGTCTATATAATCGATCCTTCATTCAGCGCAATCACTGATGAGTTTCATATAATGTCTCATTTTAACTATTTTGAAACAAATTTTAAAACTACATCAACAATGAATATAACGAGGCTTTAAGGATAGAAGTAAATCAAAAAAAACTTGAACCTTCTTCATCATAAACTATTGTTGTTAAAGCCTCTATCCTTATACAAGATTTCAAATAGAAATTCTAAAATTAGTTTCTCTAACGAAGGCTATGCCATTATTTTAAAAACTCGAAGAAATGTAATAACTCAGCAGTAATCAACTGAGTATCAGAATTCTTTTCAGAATACTCAATATGCACCTAAAAAACACACGCTCTACAATGATAGGTCATGTTTCTCTAAACATTTACAATCATACCGTTATCAATTATTATTGTTATTTAAAAACAAAAAATAAAATAAAAGAATACAATATATTTAGTCTTACTGCTGATGTTCAACAACGTGCACTTCTTCCACAATCAACATCTTTATCTAATCAATCTCAAAATTTAAATCAAGATCAATCATCAGATGAAGATATATTTGATGATACAGATACTGATGAAGAAACTTCGAAAAAACAATTATTATTAACAAATAAAAAATCTTTTAAATCAAAAACAACTAGTAAATTAATTACTGATGATTCAAATAATACTAGTGCTATACAAGTAAAACGTCTTTTAAATATTATATTTCCAACAACAAATGATATATATGGTTTTCATTTGGATGAACCATCAACTGAATCATTACATTGTTATGAACAATATGCAAAAATAGCACGTGATGCATGTTCATTACCAACAACACCAATACCAACAAATAATCAACATACTTATGAAATATCTCTATCAACAAATCGATCAATGTCATCAAGTTCAAGTTTTGAAATGTAAAATTCTATTTCTCTCTAAACAATTAAAAGGACATTAGTGGATAAGATCGTAAATCTGCCATTGACTAGATTTCATTTTTAATTAGATAAAAAGATGAAGTATGAAACTCTGCACTTTTTATTTTTTATTTTTTAGAAGACTAATCAGAGAAAATATTCAATTGTCGAACGCTGTTCGACTTCACATTATTGATACTAGTAGATCTCGATGACATTAAGAATAGCCTAAAACAAATCGTGTCTATATCTAAAACCACAGGGGTATTCTATAGGAGGGTACGGTAATCAAGTCTACTTGAACATTGAATTCAATTTGAATGTTTCGATTAATAACTATAGTAGTAATTATGTTTATCTGTAACTTCTCTCTAAGGTTATGTAAGGTTCATTAGGTACAATAGATACTTTCGTAGGATACTCTTATAGTCGAATAATGAATTGAATACTAAAAATTTGTTCTATTCTAAGGCTCATTTTTATCAAAATGTTGTAAGAAAATGGCCATTTTGGAAACATCTTAAAAGCTAATATCGACCATTGCCAGACAAAATTTGATCTCATTTCAATTTTAAAGAAATTCAATCTGCGAGGAACCACATCGTTTTTTTTAATACTAATGTCGAATACAAAATTTTCGTATTGACTGTAGAATATCCTTAAAAGGGTGCCTTTCTTACAATATTTCGATTAAAATATATCTTAGGATAAATTGACTCTACATAGCATAAGAGAATCCCTCTATTTTGCATTTTTTTTTTGTATGTTAGTGTTTCATCTATTAACAGTGAACGATCAAAATTAACACAACAACAACAACAACAACAACATCAACAAATGGAACAACAATCATTACAACAATCATTAATATCTATGTTCGATGAACCAATCGTTAGTGATGATGCTATTCAAATTTATGAACGATCAGTAGCTGTAGCTCATCAAGGACCTTTTGAACCGTCAGATATTGATCGAAAAGTCTATGAAACATATGTAGCTTCTTTGGCAATTACTGTCCAGTCGTAAAAAAAAAAGAAAACAAATTAAATTATTCATATTTTTAAATAAATTTATTTATTATTTATATATTTTTCTGTGTGTAAAATTATTCAAATAAATCTTTATTTTTAATTTAAGATGAACTATGTGTTCTAGAATAATTCTTCGTCGTACAATTCAATATAATATTCTTTCTCGAAGATATAATTCTTTATCATCAAAAGATAATTTTGTTCGAATATTTGAAGTTGGTCCTCGTGATGGTTTACAAAATGAAAAAATTCATGTACCAACATCGATTAAAGTTGAATTTATTAATCTTTTAAGTCAAACAGGTCTTAAACATATTGAAGTAACTAGTTTTGTTTCTCCAAAATGGGTACCACAAATGAGTGATCATGTTGAAGTACTTTCTACTATTCATCGAATACCTGGTATATCTTATTCAGTTTTAACACCAAATATTCAAGGTTTAAAAAAAGTTCTTTCATTGGGAAAAAAAGCTGCTGATGAAATAGCAATATTTTCTGCTGCATCAGAAGCATTTTCAAAGAAAAATATTAATTGTTCAATTGAAGAATCATTTCAACGTTTTGATGAAATTGTACAAATTGCAAAAGAAAAAAATCTACCTATACGTGGTTATGTATCTTGTGTTATTGGTTGTCCTTATGAAGGAAAAATTAAACCATCACAAGTTATACCTGTTGTTAAAAAATTACTTGATATGGGTTGTGTAAGTTTTCAACTTGATTTTATTAAAAAACAAAATTAAATAATTTTCATTTCAATAGTATGAAGTATCACTTGGTGATACAATTGGTGTTGGTACACCGAAATCTATTCATGAATTACTTAGAGAATTAAAAACAAGTGGTATTCCATCAAATAAATTAGCTATTCATTGTCATGATACATATGGACAAGCTATTGCTAATATTGCACAAGCATTAGAAATGGGTATACGTTGTGTTGATGCAAGTGTTGCTGGTCTTGGTGGATGTCCATATGCTAAAGGTGCAACAGGAAATGTAGCAACTGAAGATGTTCTTTATTTATTACATGGACTTGGTTATGAAACAGGTGTTGATCTTAATCGATTAATTGATGCTGGACAATTTATTACAGAAGCATTAAAACGAGAGAATGCATCAAAAACTGGACGAGCACTTTTATGTAAAAGACAAAATGAAAACAAAACAACTGTAAAGAACAATAAAACCTAACAATTATTAACATTGTCCAACGGTTTTTGTTCTATATCCTATTATATATACTTTATGTGAATGTATTTATTTTTCATTAATTAAAAATAAAAAAACATCAGTTTAGTGAACTATTATCATTAAAAACATTTATTAGTTCTAATATATTATTGTATAGTAAGAAAAATATTGTCAATGAATATTTTTATGTCATCGGAGAATATATTTTATATTTTATTTTTCGTACCATCATTTTTCAATATTCACAATTCTTTCATGTATAAAACCAAATTTCGTTCATCTTCGGAAAGGAAATAGTAGAGAAGATAACAAAAAAACGATTTGATATCTCGAGAGATTTTTAGATCGATGGATGTAGAAACAAAATGATAGGCTATAAAATACTTAAGGTATGTTTTTGAAAAAAATTTTTAATGAATGACTTTTATAGTTTCTATTATCTCAGTACGAGTGATGCAAAACATTTTTCAGGTATGGTTTTGATGTTAAGTAGTTATATTGATTTCATTTTGTCTGTTATTTTTATAATCACAGATGATTTATCAAATTTCATTTTTTCGAACAGCAAAAGATCAAGAAAAACAAAACATTTCATCTAAAGGTATTACTTTAACGCATTGTAAAGAAAGAATTTAATTGAGTTTTCAAAATTTTTTTAACTTTAATTAATTTCTAGAAAACTAATTTAGTAATTAACATTGCCTTAACTATTGAAATTTTCATATTTGAAGAATGATTATTCATCTTATAATTTAAATTGAGTTATGTCGAACATATTCGTTGATACTCTTGCATAGGCAAGTGTTCTGTTTCTTTATTATTATTATCGTGTTGTTGTTGTTGTTGTTTTGTTAAAGTGTGCGCACATGTAGTTTTTTTTCTCTTTTTCTTACATAAGAGTGGCTTGCTATTGGACAAGGTAGGGATGAAATATTTTAGTTTTACTGTTGAAAGGAGAACTCGAATATTTTTGTATTTTTCTTTCTTGTTATTAGAATCTACCTGTGGTTTTCTTTTTTCTTGTTCTTATTCTCTTCCTTGTAAATAGACAAATTTTCTAAGTAATTCTCCATATCATTTTTTTTGTGTAATTCTTAGATTTTAGACATTATAAAAAATAAAACACAAAATCAATGGATTCTTCATCACATACACAAATAGTTCTATCAAAAATAAATGAATTTCATAGATTAACAATGAATGATTCAGATATTAAGATTAAAAATGCAATTCTAGAAATTCTTCATTTATGGCCTGAAGTACTTGCTGCTATTGATCAAGCTACTGATGATGAATTATTTACTTTAAATATTAGTCGAGCTGTTTTAACTCAAGTATTTACAATTGTTTTATCGAAAGATTTTTTTAATAAAGATTATTTATTAGTACGTGAAATATTCTTTACTTGTTTTAATATACTTATTAATCATACATATATATTTACAATTACAAATTCAACATCTCAAACAACATTTATTGATTCTAATATACGTTTATTAATGAAAATATTAACAAGTATAACATCATTAGTCAAATTTCAATATGATGATTTTTCTAAAATTAATGATCAACAATTATTTATTGCTATGCGTAAACATATTGATCAAGATTCTAAACATGATAATTTAACTGATGGAATTATATCATTAATATGGAATTTAACTGATAGAACAATATTAGTACCATTATTTTTAAATACTGGTTATGCAAATAGTGTTATTGAATGGATAAAAAATCGTGAAATTAAATTTCGTGATGATAAATTAAATGCACCTATACATATTTTACATAATTTATCACGACATGATGATGGTATTAAAGAATTAAATATTTATAATGCACTTCAAATTATTAATAATATTAATATTGAACCAAATAAATATGATGATTCTGATGATATGACAATACATATAGCTATGATTCGTGCACTACTTACTGATATAAATCAAATTAAAATTGATTCAACATCATATTCAAATCAAATTCTTAATATGATTATACAATTATGTATAGATGCTGCTAAAAATGAACGATATCGTTATAATGGTTCTCATATATCTGAACCATTAACAGTACTTGTTAAATTATTTTATAATGATGAAATATTACATAATACTTTTTGTAATAATGAAACAAAATCATCATCATCATCATCAAATATTCAATCATTATTAGAACTTTTAGTATCATTACTTATTAAATTTTATCCAAAGATAAATTTTGATAATGACATATTAGAAAACTATACATGTGTTGTTATACTAAATCTATTTTGGCTTATTTCAAATCATGAACAATATCGTCAGATTATTCGAAATTTTGAACAATTGATGAGTATTATAAAAAGTGTTCTAAATGATGAAGAAATTTTTATAGATACATTTATGCCACGAACAATGAAAAGTATAAAACAATCAGCAAATGATATTCTAAAAAATCTTAATAGTTAAAATTTCATAAAAACAGAAATATATACATAAATATAAATATTTATTGTAAATCAAGTACTGTTCAGTAATAATTAACAGAATAATCATAATCTCTTAAATATTATTATTTTCATTAATTTATTTTGAAGTAAACGCATAGAAAGATTTTGTTAATCATAAAAAAACAATATCAATACTTTTTCAATGTATTATCAGACAAAGCAATCGACTTCTAATTTTTTGTTTTTATTGTGTTTATGTGATTAACTCATATTATATTTCTTGCTAATATGTTATCATAAATATTGTGACGAAATATCATAAGAATACGATTGAAAGTCTTCGTTCGACAGTAAATTTTCTTTTGTTTCTTGTATTCAATCGTATACCTTTCAACCAAGTTGTCGAAGAATTGCTACTACAAATCACACAATAGAGATCCAATACAATGTTCCCTGCCTCATAGAATACATTTTCAATCTTCATTCTTATTGTCATTTCCTACGATGCCAATTCCAGCTATCGAAACAGTTCATGAAATTATTATTTTGAAATACATTTTAACAACCCATGGATTTTTTTATGATCATCATGTAAGTATTTTACATACTTCCCTATCTAGGCTTTCGCAAATAGTTTTTGTCTTTCAAGCTGCCTTCTATGATAAACAATTGGAGACAATCACTATTGATCAAATAGGAAAGAGTTTCATTTTGAAGTATGTTTGTATACACGTTTGCTGTCTGTACGTTTTAATAAAAGAAAAAGCTTGTGTTTTACAATAAGAACATATTATTAAAAATCAATGAGCTCGTCTTATAAACCTCAATCATGTATATGGTTATCCCATTCAACTTTTCTCTCGAATTATAGTACATTCATTATTAATCACATATTAAAGGCGCAACTTCAATTCACTTTCGTAAAATGAAAAAATTGATATTTCAAGGTTTAGGTTTTTTCCCTTAAATTGACGAGCTCTCTGAATGCCTTGAACAAATACGGTTAGTTTATCAACTTGTTTCTTCGCTATTTCTCACTTATAAAGTTTTTGACAAAAATAAACTTTAATATGAACCAAATCATAATTATGAATAAAGCACATTGTACGAAGATTCGTAGTCCCATGAAAATATACGAAATTTCAAAAACTAATTTTTATACGAAACATTATCCATCCATCGTTGACAGTGAGTTAAGTAAATAAACAGGCAAATAATCAATTGTACTGATATGGATTTTTTTCTAGTTTTCTTAGATTCTATATTAGTCAAGAAAATATTGCACTTCTATCAGTTTGAAGTCATAATTTCCAGAGTAATAAATATGGTCATGGATAAAGTGACTGTAGAAAGGCACCGTCAGTGACGATCATTCATTTATTAACTAAGAATAAAAATTAGGTTCTTTTATTTACAATCAAGCATTTTATTAAACAAAGAGATTGTTCGTATACTACTATTTGAACAAATTTAAAATAGAGAATTTGGATTTTTTCTTTTTCTGATTGTCAGAAGCTGCAGTGATTACTGAACTATTCGAAGTTGTAGTTGGAACTGATGAAGCTGTTGATTGCGATGGTTTCACGACAAATGTTTGCCAGTAAGAATCTTCGAATGCAGCTTTGTCGAGCCAAACTGTCATTGTATCATCTTTCACATGGAACAAAAAATTAGTTTCTTGTCGTAGGTCATATTCCCATTTTTTTCTGTTATCATTAACAAAATGACCACGACGATTTATTGAAATATCGAAAGATAGACTGCGAAGATGTATGAAATACATTTTCAATAATCGAATACTATGTAAACTTGATGTATTGATTTTTAGATGTTCCAGATAAGGAAAGCACTTGACAATGATAATAATATCTTCTTCATTGAATGCATGTTCAGAAAGAGACATATCAAGATCTTTTACACAATTACTTTTTCCCATGAAAGCATCTATATTAGTGAGAAGTACATCGAAGCTTATATAAAGTAAACTCATATTTGTGAGACATGTGAGCAGTTCATCTAATGCGTCGTTGGTTTTGTGTGAACGTATGATAGCAAGTTGCGTAATTTGGAAGCAATTTACATGCATTTTCATCCATTTGAATACCGAACTATCCATATTATCCACTATAAGGCACTTTACATTGTTAAAGTAGTAAGAACATGATACAATACTATTTATGTCACCAACTCTCAAACTTATGTTTTCATTAATTATCATAAGTTCGTTATTACTAGTACGATTGGGTGCTATCCAACATTGAACAACAGGCCAATCAAATTCATATCGAGCATTGTACTTCATTTTGTCTATGCCGAAACCATTGAAATCTGAATGTTCATGTTTGGTTATTAATATATTGAAGTTCTTTTTCGCTAACCAATATGAATTTTGAAACGCAGCAAGTACATTTTGAAGTTCATCTTCTTCTACACGAAATGTAGTCGTTCGAAGAGTAAAATGAGTTAGTAATGGTAAGGATGTTTCCAATAACGTTTGCCATGCGTTTGCATCAAGAATTCCACTATATGCTTTAATTTCAAGACGTTTTAGAACAGGCATGCAATTAAAATATTTTCTTAACATATCCATTGTTATTGGACTGTTTTGTTCGAAATATAAGACTAGTGTACGTAATGTAGACATTGGTATAATATTCTTTTCTATGTCATCATAATAAGGGTAAATATTATTAATTAAGTCTACATCGAGATATTTAAGACGAGGAGCACACTTGTAAATATATTGTAGATCGTCAAATCGAAAATGTAAGCCAGAAATAGTCAAATGTTCAATATTTGAGGAGATCGTCGCCACATCACTCCAGTTCATAAAATGCATTTTGCTCATAAAAGAAAATCGTTTAAGAGATTTTAATCGAAAAAGATCAACAATAACATTTCCCAATAACGATCTGTCATCTGTCTTCATTGCTTTGATTGATAAAGTGGTAATAGTTGTTTGTGATAATGAATAAAGAGCTCTTTCAACCATTTTCCAATCGATATCTTCATGATTAAAATGAAAATAAAGTGTTCGAAGTTGTTTAAATAATCCAAACGATGGAAAAAAAGAAAGAAAAGCATAAACTTGGCCAGGTGTATCTTGTTCGGATATGGCTAGTTCTTCTATTTTGTCAATATAAGCTGGTAAAAGGCCCATGCAAACACGAAAATCATCTTTTTTACATTGAATAAAATCAAAACGAAGTCGTTGACATTGAGTAATGAGAGCATCAAAATGTTGATTAAGTTGAAAGCTAAAAGCTCTTAGTAGATCCACTCCATTAATGTATTTCTCAATAATATCGATCAATAGTTCGTTTGGAAGTGATTCAAGTTTAGAGAGTGACATATTCGTATTGAATTATTTTTCTCTTGCAACAAAAGAAAAAATTATCTGAAAAAAAAAACAATTTTTATAGGAATGTCGAAAATTTAAGTGACTGTTTGTTGTGTTTTGTCTCAGAAAAAAATTATTTTATTCGACCTATCAATAGCAAATGCGTTTCACACTATTGACATCTACAAAAAATTAATCGGACAATAAAGAAATCAATAAGAATTCCAATGCATCCTAATTTACCATAGGATGACAAATAACTTAACACTAATGTCGTTTGAGAAAAGTGCTTTTTTTTTGTTTAGATACTCTTCACTATGAAGGTTGTTTCCTTGGTAACGAAATGGACTAAAGCAATAATTAATACAGAAAAAATATCGAAAACAGTACTACTGAAAAGTAGTTTGCTCCGAACAGATATCTGGAAAATTTGCCTCAACTTAGAGATAGTATATTCAAATTAGAATAAATTTCTGAATTATTCGATATATTATCATCCCAAAAATGGCTGACGCACCAACATACTACAAGATATAGCCGTGGCTTCCCCAATTTCTCCCAGTCTCCTATTTTTATTAGAGTAAGACTAATTAAATTAACATATATATATATATTCAGAAGCAATGTGCGCGGTTAACATAGAAAAATTAATCCATAGTATTATCATTTTTTTTAACTGTTACTTTGATAATTGTACTTCTTCTCGTACATATTTGACATATTTATTAGTTTGGACTCTTTCCTTCGATTATCAATGATGTCTAAATTTTCTGTTGAATCAGTACCAATAGTATAACTGTAAATCGTCTCTCATCGCTATAAAACTGAGTAAATCATACTAAACTACTTTGATCAAAAGAATTGACGTTCGATTAGCGAACATTTAATGGGTTTAGGGATGTAGGTATGGTTGCATGTCAAGTGAAGATCTACGCTCCGTCATACATAGATCATTTTTTATTACCTGTAAGATGTCTGGAGAGTGCTTTTGACAATAAATAATGATTTATGAATACAATGAATAACGAAAAACAATTTTCAGATGTGTCGAAATGTGTGTATTACCAAGTATAAAATGACTTTTGGTACACTGTAAATGATGTTCTTTTTTTATTTAGATTAATAACAATGACAATGCCATCATTATGAGAAACTAATTCGAATACGACAATAAACGACTTTCTATACAAAACATTGCTATAATGATAATTCTCGTAGTCGATTTGCTAGGAAACTCGACAAAATATTTCTGTCGTGATTTTCGGGAGAGAAAGTGTGGGTGTGGGATGTGGGTGAACGTTTTCTCCAATGACTCCTGCACACCCACACTCACACCCTCGAAACTTGAGGAAAACCCCAGGTGTGAAAAAATACAAAATAAACTGGAGCAAAATAATCAGGACTCAATTTCTTTGATCTTAGAACTTTCTCCATTGGAATATCTCTCATAAAAAAATCTTTTATTCCTTTATTGATCTTTATTTTGTAAAGATAAATGATTGGCTTATCTTTTCTTCGTTATTATAAAGGAGAGTAAAGATAAAGTGCCATCCATAGTAATGATGCGTCGCTATTGGAGTCAAAAACTAGCTGAGTATTGTTATTAGTGTCAAAAGAATACCTGCATGTTGTTATTAGGGTCACTTTTTGTTTTATCAATGCTGAATGTCTGTTCTTCGAGTTTTGTATCGCATTAAATAAAAATTTGTTTCTCATGAAACTTTTCATTTAGATAGAGTTCGACACGCTCTACAAAAATACCAACGAGACCTTTGCTTGTTTTCCGGACCAAAAGCGTAAAAATTTTTTTTTCAGAAAGTACCTTTCGCTTGAATTTTGTCAGTGTTGTTATTAGGGATATTTACTCTATTTGACACCGAAAACGATCTTTTTTTGTAGTGCTCTCTGTAAGAAGTCGTTTTCTACTGACCGTAGTCAACCATTCACGCTTCGAAACGGCTAGTTTCAGTGGGACAGAGAGCTATACAACTCAACGAACCGTAAGTAAAAATTATTTGATTTTTTTTTATTTTATATTATTTTATGTTACTTTTCTTTTCTTTTATTGTGTTTTATTTTAATTTAATTTAACTTTATTTTAATTTTATTGTATTGTATTTTCTTTTACCTTTATTTTAAATATATTATTCAACAATTGAATATGGCAATAAGTCAAAATCAACGCGATTTAAGCTGTTGATTCTCAGTTAATTGTACAAGAGAAGGGAAGTAAGGGAAGAGGGATGATAAGGAGGGAGTTCAAACAATATCTAATGTTCAGATAAAAGCTCAACAAGATTCTATCGGATCCTGAATATCTGGAGTTTTTCCACTATCGGGTTCGACATTCAACTACTTCCTGTCGGCAATTATCGGATTGTTCAGAGGATCCGACAGGATTCGACTCTCAGATTCTTCGTGCTGGAGAAGTAATTGTTGTAAGTATAACAAAAATATGTTGCAGCCAGTAACAGATATAGAATAACTATGTTTCTTTTTGAGTTCTATAGTATAGTATGTAAAAATATTTTGAATTTATTTCTTGATTCAAGATTTTATATAGGCGTTGTTAGTGAACAGTGCCTCTGCTAATAAAAGCAACAAAGAAACGTCTGAGGATTCCTCTAACAATATACCATATTAAAATTATTCACTATTTTTAATGCGATACTATGAAACGAGACAAACGAAAACGCATTCTCTTGTCTATTTATTCTTCTTTATGATTTCATTAAAAATCAAAATTTTCACGTGTTCTAAAATTTATTAGATAAAGTATGCTTCGCCGTTATCATTATTGTTTATCATTTTGTAGTGAAAATGAAGACAGACTAAAAAGAGTTTGTTTTGTATTTTCATATAATTTTGAAATGATTCATAGAAGATCAATGAACGAATGTATTTTTTGTAATACAGTATTTGTGGCATTTACTATTGGAAAACGCAACAAAATTAACATACAGAAAAACAATGTTCACTTTTTACGATCGTATTTTAATGCTCATTATTTCAAATATTTAGAATACATATTTTTTATTTGTGTTTCATGATTTACATTCTTATTAAGAAATAGATATTAAGCATTAACATAGTCTGTAGTTAGAAGGCAATACTAATTTCATCACTGTTGAGTTTTTGTTTTTTCGTCCTCAATTTGAAATAAATGAATAAATATATTTTAGAACCACCGTGATCTGTTTCCTATCGATAATTGATTGGAGATAAATTGAAACGTTGTATTGTTGGCAAGGGGGAAACAGCGGACTTTTGGACTTGAAGTTACTTTGAGCTACTTTGAACTACTTTAAGCTACTTCATGTTACTTTCAGCTACTTCAAGTAGCTTACTTTGAAGTACTTTTCAACTTCAAATTTACTTCAAGTCACTTGAAGTTACTTTAAGCTACTTGTTCCTACTTTGGGCTACTTGGGTGGTACTTTGAGCTACTTCAAGTAGTCTATTTTGACATACTTTAGCGTACTTTTCTACTTCAAGTCCGCTGTTTCTCCCTTGATTGTTGGTCACTGTGTAATTTTGAACAATCGTAACCACCTCCAATCATGCTGAAATGAATATCAATCTGGGTATTTCATATGAGATGAATTTCATTCAACGAATATGATCTTCTTTTGCTTTTTTACTATTATACCTCGTCCATTCTCCCTGTGAACTGTTTTATTGTTGCTATGTATAGTCCTTCTCAATAAGGTGTATATTTGAAAAAAATGAAAAAAAACGAAAAAAAAAAGAGGCAAAGCAAACAGAAACCAAGCAAAACGTGTTGCCATACTGCAAAACTAAAGAAAGAAATCATTCGACACAAACAACGAAACAGTGCAGATCACAAGGAACTCAAAATCAACAGCACAGTATTAGTCAAATTGTTGAAGACGGTGGTGAGTGAACTATTAAGAATATTTGAAAAGTAATAGAAGCAAGTTTGAATGTTGTATACTAAGTGCCAAGACGCTGTGAGTATTGTCAATGATTGATACAGATATGATATTGGCAACCATGATCGACTTTACTTAAGTCGATAGATTCATCAATGTTTGTCAGTTATCGATAGCGTTCATACATTATTTTCCAGCTATTCCTTATTTGCTTGATCGTTTCGTTCGCCTCAATTCTATGATGTTGTCTATATGTACAGGACATTTCTGCCTCTTGCTTTTCTTCTACTCCATTGATAAATTTCAGGTATTAACGAGATAAGTAACCAAAAGCAATAAAAAAAAAGAAGTGCCAAATCAATAAGACCACATATAAAAAGAACATGTACATAACAGCAAACGTTGTGTGTAGATACGAGTAACAGTTGAAAACCTTCCGATCGAAAACCAATTTACACATATGAAGGCCAGAACCTATCAGTTAGAAAGCGATACGTGACGATAAAAAAAACAAACCTTCCGGCCACAGCATAGTTCATAACCGCAACAGCACAAAGCTTTACTTTCCTTGCTGCTGTGGTGAGTTTCGAGGAAGGGTGTGGATCTGGGTCTCGGTGTGGGTGTTCTCATTACCTTCCACCCACACCCACACTCCAAGATCCACACCCTAGTCACTTCAAGCCACATGGTAATGCACCAGTCTGTTGACAAACTAGCTTCGTCCCGAACAGTTATGGGCGAGACGGAGACTGAAAAGCTTTGAGTCGTGCGATCATGTTTCGCAGTCAGCGTGCAACATCGTGATTCTTCTCCCAATTTCTCAGGAAAGTCATTGAAATCTCAGGTCACAGAGCAAACCACAGAAATCACCCCAAAGACCTTCGGGAAACAAAACAGTCTGTCAGGATGCTAGATGAAACCTTCAAGAGGCATGCAACTCACCAAGAGCCTGAGCGAAAATTTTTTTCTCTCACAAACGCGACCGATAGTAACAGTACAGGAGCCGCGATCGCCCAGCCCTTCAGCAGCATGTCAGAGAAAAGTTTCAAGCGATATAGAATATTATGAGAACGGCAGCAATTTGTGTGAACTTAAATAGGAATCTACAGAACGGCCGTGTAAAAATACTCAGCCCATCGATTGATGTGTCTTGGACAGGGTAAACCGTGTTAGATGCCACGAAACTATGTGCCACAAGGAAGCTAAAAAGCTGCAGATCACTCACTCATTCGAATACATATCCTCGAAGAGTATCACATCACATTTGGATGGT